>VZRH01006714.1:614642-781064 GCA_013397555.1 Urocynchramus pylzowi | reverse complement strand
AAAAAAAAAAAAAAAAAAAAAGTTGACATAACTGCCACATGACCAGACTCACCTGCTGAGTCTTGGGGCAGGGTGGGGCAGTCACGCAGACATGCATTAGCCATCTCTGCCGGTGCTGCACCTCAGTGCATGAGGCTGGAGTCCGAGCAGGAGGGATGTGCTCGCTTCCCCTGGGGCGACAGAGACACTGAACCCACAGAGGCCGCCGGCCCCTCTGCCCCCCCTGCCCTGAGCTGTGTGGAGGGGGACATGTAACCCAGGACATCGGACAATAGGAAGACTTCTTCGCAGAAAGGGCGAGTAGACATGGGAATGGACCGCACAAGGAAGCGATGGAGTCGCCGTCCCTGAAGGTGTTAAAGAAGGACTGGACGTGGCACTTGGTGCCATGATATAGTTGACATAGTGGTGTTGGGTCTTAGATTGGACTCGACGATCTCAGAGTATCTATACTGATATTAGTGATACCGATATTCTGTGATAACGAGCCTCTCTTCCTCAGCGCCCTATGCGCACCTCAGGCCCACACCGACTCCCACGAGCAGGCAGGACCCCCGGGAGGAGCTCTGGTACCGGCACAGCTCCGTCCTCCGGGGCGCAGTGACGGCAATTGCCGAGGTGGCGGGCAGCCACCAGGGAGCAGAAAACGAGCCCTCCTCTCCCAGTCCGAGCAGCGCCGGTAAACAGCGGCCGCGGGAGGCGGGGCGGGGCGGGCGCGGCCGTGCGGGAGGGAGCCGTGCTGCGTGAGGGGCGGGCGGCNGCCGCCATGTCGGGGGGGCGCGGGGCTCCCCCATGGCGGTGACGCGCGTTGCCATGGCGACGGCCGGGCGGCGTTGGGGGGGTGGCGGGATGACAACAAATATGGCGGAGAGGAGCAGGACGGCAGAGACGGGTCAGTGCCAGCCGCAGTCGCCTGGGCGGGGGGAGAGGGGGAGCCCCCCTTCTCCAGGGGCTTCTGGCGGTAGAGGGTCCCGGCTCGCAGCGGAGTGAGCAGACGGAGCCCTTCTCCTTGGGGAGTCGGGGGGGAGCACCTCTGGCCGAGGTGGCACTGAGGTGGTGAAGGGACCGCGGTGGAGGTTCCTGCCCGAGGAGCTGTGGCGGAGGGCAAAGCCCCTTCCCTTGGGGCATGAGGAGAGTCTTCCCAGGGACAAGGTGGTCGTGGGGGAAGCTCCTTCAGGCAGGTAGAGAGGGAAGAGCCCACTCGATCCAGGCCTGCCTGAGCGGGACTGACCCGCTGTGGCGTGGAAGGTGTGAGGGCCAGAGGCCGGCTCACCCGGCCGGCGCTGCGGGGCCGAGCCCCTGCGGGGCAGAGGAGGAGGCTGACGGTGGGGCAGCCCGCACCCTGCTCCATCCTCCGGCACCCTGCTCCATCCTCCCGCACCCTGCTCCATCCTCCCGCACCCTGCTCCATCCTCCCCCACCCTGCTCCATCCTCTCGCGCAGGGGCAAAGGTGGCGGTGGCGAAGAGCAGAGCAAACCGGCGGTGCGGAGGAGCTCCCCTTACACAAGAAACGACCGCCTGCGTGAATTAGCATGAAAAAATAATACATGAAGACACAGATCTGGGACTGAAACTGCAGCACAAGGCTGTTAGCTTGCGGGTTGACCTGCAGGTGCTGCTTGACCTGTCTGGGAGGTATAAAGTACCCGGAGGCTGCAGAGAGACAGCGAGGGAGCAGCACATCTGACAGCTCCCATCCCTTACACTGTTACTGAGGATTTCTTTAAAGAAGGTGCCAAATGTTATTCTTCCTATTCAGGATGTATTAACAATGGCTTTAACTGTGTATGTGAGATAAGTTTGTCTGTGAAACTGAAATTTTGTGTCTCCTCATAAACGATAAGGACCCTCTAGGTACAGGGGTCTTTCCTGTTGTAACAAAACACAGTTAAGGTCTTTTCCAATCTATGTGAAAACAAAAGCCCTCAAAATATATTATAAAAATTAGAGATACTAACATTTGGAAGATGGAACAAAGATGACAGTATTCCTGAATATTTAATCTCCCACAGTACCATATATAAATTATCTGGGTTCCTGAACTAGGAGTTCATTTTCCCAGCCTGCTGTGTTAGCTGCTGCACCTCTGCTTTTCAGCCTCAGAAGTGGCTCCAAATAAATGTGCATTACCCATAGAACTGATCTTGGATTTTTAGTCCATTTAAGGTGAAAAAAAGGGCTAAGTATGTCTAATGCTGTTGTGTTCTGGGAAATGATACAGAGTCTACATCTAAATGGATTGTCTGTATGATTCTTGAGCTCCTTGTGTTCAGCCATACTGTTTATGAGTCCATGGAAAAACACTCTGAAGTTTATTGTGTGTTGAACTTGTCCATGGAGCAGGTGATTATTTTCATCCTCTGCACTCTGCAACACCGCTAACAGGTGATCAGCTCTGCCTGAGCTGTGAATTGGGGAACAGATTCCCAGTGGCCATTGGACTTTGTCAGCTTTCCTGCCTGTTTCCTGTACCTGTGGCCTTGTCAGTAACTTCAACATGGAATGTAACTTTCATACTATTTCCAGATTAACTTACACTGTGTTCTCTGCTGTATTGCTTAAACTTGCAGCGTCACAGTATTGGCTTTTTAATTTTAGCCTTGCCCAGAACTTTCCCACTTCTGTCCATTGCAGCTGACTAATCAATGATTTTCTCATCACTGTTGTGTTCCAGCTTGTGCTGAATCCATGTTTAGTTGCATGTCCTGGTACATGTCTGCTTGAGTTATACAATGCTTGTCTGGCCACTTTGCAAGTTCAATTTGCCAGTCCTTCTGTTTTGGAGAAACCAGATAAGGAATTAAAAATGCAAAGAACCACAAAGATAGGGAAAAGACCCAAAACCCTCAGAGGAAAGGAAGCAAGCTTGTGATCTTGGCCCACTTTTAAGAAAGGTCACGGAAACTAGGCTGTGAGAAAAAAAGGTGAGGTTATTTGGATTTTTCTGACTTAGTGTCAGCTGACACTAAGTTGACAGGCAGGTTCTTTCCATGGCAAATCCCTCAAAGAATCTTTTCCTCCCCTTTACTGTTGGGTGACACTGACACTGTTGTTGAACACATAGCTGGGGAATGTTCCTGCTCCATCCTCACTGCTTAGTGTGTCTTCATCACGTGTGAGATCTTGAGCAGTCTTCAGGAGATACAGGAATGTAGCTCTGGAACCTTCATTTTGTACAAGTGCAAGGAGAATAAAGACATTGCAGAAGGACTGAACATTGTTCAAACCACATAAATCAATTTATCCAGTATGAGTATGTTATACTTGCTGGAGTTGTTTTTGTTTTGTTTTTTATTTTTTTAACAGCAACATCATGTTTTTAGCCGAAGATCAGAAAACACAAGTAATAACTCTCATCATCTCATCTTCCCATCTTGAAATACTGATTGTTATTTGCAATTTTTGCATAAGGAAACTGTGTTACAGAGAAATTGAAGGTAACTTATTCATGGTTTATAGCAGCACAGATTGCTGTGATGGACCATTCTTTACTGATTTAGTTCAGAACCCAGGTTTGACAAGAGTCGATGTCAGAAAAAATACAGAGTGCACTTAGAGATAAGGGATTATAAAAATTAGGTTTCTTCCTAAAGGTTACCTGACAGTGAATTACGCACATCTAGGATGGTTATGACCCCTCTAAACTCTTAGATTTGAAAATAAACTGTGTCAAGACATTTTGTAAATTAATTATACTTTATGGAAAATACATCTTTTTATAAAGCAAGACATTTTTGTTTCAGTTTTATTATTATCTCTATCTGTTATAGGGAAGTAAGTATCTTAATCTGTTTTAAACTGTAATTACTCTTACTCTTTCCCTATATACAAACATTTTCATATTCTGTTCCTTTTTCCTGTAGAAGATTTTTGTTTCTGTTTTTGCAAATTTTTAACCTTTTTATTTTTTTTTAATTGGGGAGGGGGATTAGGACACAGAGAATTGCACAAAGCATTTCAGAAGAGGGATTTCCATCAGTTTTTAGTCTAATGTTAGGCCCAGCATTGTTCTCTACATCATGTTTTCATTGCAATTTCAAGTAAAATTGAGACTTATTATGGAAGGTAGATTATCTAACACCTGTCTAGTACAGAGTTCACATTCTGCTGCTATCCTCACTGGACTAGGCAGACATCTGTTCCAATCCATTAAAATAGTTTCTGTATTCTGATGTTTGGTTGGAGTACTGCAAATCAGCTCACTTTACTCTGAATTAATCATTTTACCATTGTAGTTGGCTCCTTAGTCCTACCTGCTTTCTTGAAAGTGTTTAAATCAGCTTTTTGCAGTAAACTCTGAATTTGTATGTCTCCTGTTTGGTTTTCCAGGCTGAAACCTTCATGTCTCAAACTGGGAATCCAATTTAAAAGCAATGTAAATCTTCTCAAATGAAGTTTGCAGGAGGATGAAAATCATTGAGTCTAGTTAGTTACTCTCAGGAGCTTCTTGATTTGACTTCCAGTTGTTCTGCTCAGATGACCTTGCTGTCATAAACTTCTGGAAGATACAGGATACAGGAAAAGAACCAGTTTAGTTAAGTTTCATCAAAACCAGATGAATGTTATTTTTCCAGTTCTGCAGCAAAGAGGACATTTTAACTTCACTAAGGAAGGTTTAGGAGTAGGTCATAGTGAGTACAGAATGCCTGTATTTGCTAAAGTTTTTGACCCATGAACCAGATGAAAGTGTTTTCCAATTTAGAATTTCACTAGTTATCTCATTCTCCCCAGGTTTCTGTTCAAGGCATCTGTATTACCTTCAGAGGACTTGCATCTGGAGACCTGAATGATCAAAGGGTGCAGGTTATCTCTGAGTTCTGTAATAGTTTTCTATCTGAGGCAACTGCATATTAGCCTGGATTGACAGTTCTAATATGTGTTATTCCACAATTGCTAGTCATTTTGTGGATATTAGTATTTCTGGTATTTCATTGTGTCATCATCACTGAAATCATAGAGAAAGCAAGGAAAGGCATTTACTCACAGTACTGGACAGGATATAAATAAATGTCTTTAGACCAAAAATCCTGGTTATCGGAATGAACAGGCTTCCCAGCTGAATGTGGAGTTTTTAATGTTTATTTACATGTCACGGTCGGTACCTTGCAGAGTGGTGTTGAGTCACATTTCATGTTTAGAATGGTTGGAATTTTCCAAGTGTTCACAGCCGTGCTGTGACCTGGCTTCAGGGAGGAAATCTGCAAACCTCTGTTGAATGCTCAAGCCCCACCCAAACTTTGTGTAGTAATTAGTGTTCCTAAAACACTCGGTGTTCAGCTCATTATTTCAGAGATCTGCATGTGAAGGGGCCAATAGAACAGCTGTGTAAATTCTGCAGCATTTTCAAATTGATTTTAATATGATTGTGTTGAGCTGGATTGTTTTGAAGATAGCTTTTCATAATTCTTTCAAAAAAGAATGGTTATTCTTTTAAAAATCTTTAATCACGTATGGTATGACAACATTCTAGTATCAGGAACATAACTGCTTTCTTTTCAGTGGCCTTAATTACTAAATAAAAAGCCAAACTAAGTAAGAAAATAATTTGTCTTTCAATATAGGCTTTCTTGATAACTAATTCACCAGCTTTATCATGAGAAAATTTAAAAAAAGAGAGATCAGCTTATTACTTTAGCAATATTACTTAATCTTGGTAATTAAAGTAACACCATACATCAGCAGTACTTCTGATTCTCCAGGTAAACTTAATTTCTTCAACTGAATTAATTTTTCCTAAATGATTTCTGAATTTTAAAGTGTATACAAACAACAGAGCTTATTTTGCAATATACATGAGTAACCTGTGAGCATAGCAGAATTCCAGTGTTTGGGTAAAGACATTGCAGCCTTGGTGCTGAAAGGGATCTGCCCACTGTATCCTCCTATCAACACGAGGAGGCTTCAAACGTCAGTGGAAAACTGTGTGGGGACTGGGCCCAGCCTTGCAGATGTTCACACAGCAGAAAGAGCTGTTTGCAGTTGTTTATAAAATGCTGCAGGACAGATTTGTAAACAAACCAAAAATGGGTTTTGTTCAATAAAGACATTTGCCAGAACTTACTGATTGCATTGGTACATTTCAGCCAGAGCAGTTGGAAGTCCAGGGGACATTAGAGAAAGGTTTCTTAGTAAATCTGAGGCCCTTTGTATGGCTATTAACTATTTCAGTTTTGACTGCATATGTTGAAATATTCATTGAAGTTCTATACAGAAATTAACTCTAGTCACTGCAGAAAGGTACTGTAGTGATCATTAGACTCTGTTGTCAGTAGGCTGCTATTCAAGTAATTTCCAACGTTTTTCAGTTATCCAGTGGAAAAAAAAATCCCCACTAGAAAAATTCGTTGAAGAAGAGCTGCTAATGTATATTTGGTACTTAAAGCTTTGATCATATTTTTGTTACATAATTTGCCATATAAGGAGACCTGAGAAATACTAATGAAGGCTTTATACAGCCAGAAGATATAATTTCAGAAAAAGAAAGAAACAGGAATGTGTTGGTTGTTCCAGTTGCCATTTTGGAGTGGTTTACCATTTCCTAGCCATATTTCATACATTTTTTCTTTGACAAATAATCAAAGCTTTGAAAAGTTACTTACCTCAAGCCTCCCAACATTTTTTCTTTCAGTGAAGTTCAAAGCACCCTATTAATTACTAGCACTTGTGAGAGGAGGCTTTTGAATTTGTAAAAAGTAAAATGAGACATATTGAGAATTTTAATAGGTTTTATACTGAAATTTGTAAAACAGAGGTTTCTGCAAGTTTCTTTAGTGTGGCTGTCACTGCTTTTAGCAGGTAAAAGTCTCATGCAAAAGACCAGATCAACCTCAGAATGCATTTATGTGGCCTACATAGCTTTTCTGTTTTTGGAAGTGGAGCTATATAGGTTTAATGCTGAATAAAATAGGTTTTTAATGTCCCTGTGTTACAATGGAACCAGCTTGATCTCCACATGGGGCCACTGCCAGGACTGGGACACTGAGCTCTGCAGCACCAGCCCACCCTCCAGGTGGGACCCCTCCCACAGCAGCTGTCAGCTGCCCCAGGAGAGATGAACAACTTGTCTACGCTGGGAAATTTTCCTTCCTCCTCTTCCTCTTTCCTCCACGGACAGAAGGAAATGGCTGAATAGTCGTCGTTACCTTTTTAAAAGTTTTTTAATGAAGATGTCTGATAACTTGGTAACAGAAAGCAGCAGCCCCTGGATAAAGGAGGTGCTGGAGGACACGGAGGGGAGTTGGTGCAGCTGTTTCCTGCTGATGTCACTGAGATGCAGCCGTGCTGCTTTGCTCCCAGCGGTGCTGCTGATGCAGAGCAGCTCCAGCACAGCCACCTGGCTGTGTGCGTTGGGCTCCATCCCTCTTCTTTCTGGAGGATTGATCGTGCTGCCCTTTTCCAGAACGATGGGAATCTATAGAAACCAGCTTAGATTTCTCAAGTGATCCCCCAAGGCATGCGAGCCTTGGTGCAGAATTGCCATGTTTAGATTGCACTGTACCTGAGATAATAAGTTCTTCTGGGCTCAAGCTGTGTCTGCCATTAATCTGTAATAGAGGTAAACAAATTTACGATTATTTGAAGTTGGTTATGGGTACACATCAATGTATCCCATATCCCAGCTTCCAATTGTGGAAGTCACATTGCTCCCACAACCAATTTTCTTGACTTGGCCACAGAGGCCAAGCCTGCCATTTAAGAAGTGCTGTATTTGTTAACTTTGGATTTTTACATAAGTTTTTTGAAGTAATTTTACTATTTGTATGTTGGAATGATTTGGAAAACTGCTCTACCAAAATAATAATAATGGAAGTCTGTGACTTCCATTTCATTTTGTCACAGACTCTCAAACTCAGAATGTGGACTTCAGTATTAAATCTAGGGCTCTCATCCTGCAAATGTTTGGTAATGAATTTGATGTATTTGTGTATAATAAATGCTTTTTGTGACTTGTTCTATTTTAGGATAAGTAATTTATAAACGTTATACATGTTATATATGTTATATACATGTTCTGACACATATATTTTCTAATATACATATGTATCCCTGTTCTCTCAGTATGGTGAACTAGCTGATTTCATAGTTTCATTATGTCAAAAATCGAGCATAGAAAAGGGGATGGAGGAAAAAGTAGTTGTCTTAAATTATTATTATTATTATTAGATGAATAAGCTAACTCATGATTCCATTTACCTACTAATTCACAGAGCTGTTTACTTAGCAGTGGATTTCACAATCATGAGTGAAAACTGGCAAGATTTTCCTTTTACATTTTGTTTCATAAGCACCTTGAAAAATGTGTTGAATTTCAATCTCCACTGAAGCAAGTGGAACATCAGTTCCCGTGAATCACCAGAGCAGAGCAGCAGGAATCCATCGCAAAGGGAGCCCGTTTGGATTCATTGCAGCTCTGCTGATGTGTTTTCATTTGCAATAAGCAGCAGAGGCACTTTGCCATTGCAGACAACTTCAGTGCTGGGAAGCCTGGCAAGTGACTATCAGGTTTTCATGCATATAAAATGCAGATGAGGTAGTATGGTGTGTTTGATTAATGAAAAATTCCTCAAATAACCTATACAAATCCAAAAGCAGCAGCATTATTTCATGGGAGCTGTCCATGTGAAATAGGATTGTGAGATAAACTTGGCTCTGTACTACTTACCTACACCCAAAGCCTGTGGTGCTCCAGAACAGCAGATGTTTTGTAACTAGGCACAATACCACTATATCTGCTGGTTATTTTATTTCTGAGCGGTACAAATAAATGGTAATTTGATCTCAGAGCTTTTTCTGTGTAAGCCTTCTTGAAGGTGGAATTTTTGGCTTGTGTTCTGAATATTTGAAGTATTTTGTATGCATTTCATATTCCCATAAATATTGTATCAGCTTAGTATTTGCTTAGTTAAAAAAACTGCTGAATATGCTGTATTAGTTAGTAGCGTTCTCTGTAGTTTTATTCCTGTCATGTTGCTGATGCAAGACAGTTAACAGATCATTTGTTTTTGCTGACATTTTTTATGTCAGAAAATAGGAATTCTGAAATAATATTTAATTTTTTTTGCTATACAACGCTTTGTGGATAGAATAGAACTGCAGTGATCTAATTGTTTGAAATGAAATACTAGATTATGTTCTTAAATAAAAGGAAATGTGAGTGGGCAATGCTTGGATCAAAGAAGTTCTCAATAGTTTGAAATACTACTTTTTGGAATGGACTTTTGGAAAGTAGGGAGAAATGCTATTCTAAATGAAGAAGTTAAAGGAGTTGTTTCAATGAATAATTAGAACTATGAAAGTAATTAATAGTTTAATTGATTTCAGCAACCTGGGGGAACAAATTATTTCAGAAGTAGTGCTAAAATCCCCATATTATTTAAAATATGCAATAGTGAAGAAGAGTGTAACTCGAAAGTGAAGAAACTGTGGCTGAAACTACTGCTGGCTTAAGTTAACTGGCAGAAGACATCCCTACATCCCTAAACAACAGGGTGAATAGGCAGCAAGAGCCAAGGAAAATAGCAGTTTAGCCCAAAGAAGAATACAGGAATGGTGTGTAACAACCAGGATGGGAATTGTCCGTGCACTGAGGTTGCCCAGGTTTCAGTTACTGCACTCAGGATGGAAGCCCAAGCAGCTGCAGCCACCTTTGTTCCAGCCACTTGGGAAATACAAGGTCTTGAACAGAGAGATGGTGCTGTGCAAAGCTGCTGATGTGTTTCCCCACAGGATTTTTTGCCTGCCCGGGAGCCCTCATGGAAGGCCCAGTTTCCCATGGATAAAGATTCATTACCACTATAATAATGTTAGTGGTCGAGTCAGAAATTGAAATCACCTGAACACTTGAATTAGTGATAATAAACTAATTTTTAAAAAATTTGGACAGGTGCATCTGCAAGAAATTTACAGTAGTTGCACTTTAGGTATGAAAAAAATTAAATAGCTGTTAATAGTGGGTTTGGTGTAGTGCCACAGCTGACCCGTGTTGAGGCTCACCAGGCTGATTGCTTGTGAAGAATAGCTGAGAATGAGATAAAAGCCCTATCCAAATTAGAAGGCACAGCTGTATTCCCTCAGTGCTAACCCTGGAATAATGTCCATGATCCAGCTTGCTAGCTCAGCACCACAGCTATGATGTCTCCCTTTGGCCTTCCTGGGATTCAGCAGACAAGCTTTCACACTATGGCATAGACATCTCTTTAAATATAAATTTGGAAAGTTTCTGTTCAATCAGCAGACATAGTAAGACATGAAAAGTGCTAGGAATTTGGCATGAGCAGGCTAATTTTCATAGACAGAAAAAATGCTGTTTATATGTTCCATGCTTGACCTTGCTGATATTCTTGAAAGACTTCCATAGTACTTCATACTTGGTATTTTTACGAGATGTCTTTTGTGGACAAACATTTTGAATGTGATAGTCAGGGCTGAGGAGTCTGAAAACTAGGACAAGAAATAAAGCCTTGGCCTTTTGCAAAAGCTGAAATCAACCTACTTCTCTGTTATATCAAGAATATTTATTACCTATTGAGTCTTTTTCAGTTTCCCAGCTGAGAACCAGTTGGTCCCCAAGAAAGGAGACACACAAAGTTGTTAATTTGGAGAGATTAAACTTTGTTAGTCACTAAAGGCTGTATAATCTTGGGTCAGGGTCATTGCATCGGTTGCTACATATGAGACACTTTATTTACATTTAGCTTGGCTCAGTGTGAGTTATCTTTAGTTTAGAAATTTATTTTGTCATGACTTCTTCCAGTTATGCTGTCAAGTTTAAGTGAGATAACATGCTTTTGTTAGATCAGTGCCTCACACCCAGGGCAGCTGAAACATGGGTATATACCTATTATCCAGGAGTATATATGGATTTATACACAGCATATATCCATGAATCTCTCCCTTTCCTTCCTCTTCTTCTATGCTCCCTCACATATAACACAAACTCAGGTATATAAAAGCTGATTTGTTTCAGTATTAAATAGCATGGGAAATATTTACAGCATTTTAGGATGGCACCAGCAAATACTAGTGAGTAACTTCAACCCCTACCATCTTTTTCCAGTTTTGTGAGTAATATCAGGTTTTGCCCTTACCTAAAATTTCCTCCACTACAATTCCAAGCCCTGCAATTGCCTGCCTGCTTGATTCAGTATTTTTTGCAGGTCACACACCCTCCTTGTCTTTGGGAAATCAGTTGCATACAAATTTCAGAAAGATAGGGGATGCTATGGAAGAGTTTCACTTCTCAAAGTTCTGTGGTACCACACAAGGGATCGGTTTTAGCTCTTCAGTTCTTTTCCTGCCTCAGAACCCCTAGATTTTCCCCTGGAATGGTAGGAACATCCCCAATTTTTTTTTTTTTTTTCTTGACCCAGAGCTTGAATTCCTGTGTACCCTTTGACTAGTGTTTCAGCATCTCCTCTCATTCACATGCAGAGCTAATTCTCTGAGCCATCCCTTATTTCCCAGACAGGGTGGACTTGCTGATACTTTTTTGCGAATGCAACTCTGAGGACTAGTTCAACTCAATAGCTGTTATCTTCTCTTTTCTCTGCTAGCTGGGGTTGCATATTATGTACTATAATTTTGTTTACTGTTTATATGTTTTATGCTTTTGTTTGATGTGTTTTTTTTACTTAAGTATTGCTACTATAGCAACTGTTGCATCATGTGATACCTTTGATGTTATCAAGATACCAAATACTTGTTAAAAATAAATTCATGTATCATGAAATTCACTGATCCTTACAATGTTTTTAAATAAACATCTTTTTAGTTAATGTATTTATTACAACTGTGTTTTCATTCTTTTTATTTTTCATTTGTGGTAGAATTTTAGTTTAGAGCTTATAAGTGTAGTAAAAAGAGTAATGGATTTTTTTTTTTCTTGCTTGCTGAGTTCAAAGCATTAATTGCTTTTTAAAATTTTCAGTATAAAAATCTGTTTATGCCTTTTTGGACACTTTGGATTTCACTTAAGTGATACAAAAAAATTTCATTGCCATTTGTCTCTAACAGAAAGGTATATCCTTGGGGATAGCCCACACTGAGATAATAAATGAGTAGTCTTGAAGTAAAGCTTTTTGGTTGAAAATTGCAAACAAATATAGCAATGAAACAAGTGCAAGTCCACACAAGCTGACTTTTCTTTTTCTAGAAACTCACAAGATAATGCCAGCCTCTGGGAGTAAGGAGTCATTGTGCAGAGCAGTATCTATCTGCCAAATATCTCTAGTTGAATGTTCCTCACTGGATTTTGAAAAGGAGTTATAATTAACCTTGCATTGATAGTTGTATCTCTGTGTGGATCTGGTCTTTTTGAAAGGACCATGTAGTAGAGATTTCTCATCACCTTTTCACACTTGACCAGCCTGGTGGTCAATGCTTTGTTTTGGGCTAAGCACCTCCTCTGCCTTTTTGTCCCTACTTGCCCTGGGCTTTCTGCTCAGTATGTTGTAGGCAAAGTCCTCTTTGTGGTGTCACTGAGCCTTTCATAGGCACCCCACACTCACCAGCTTTAGTGATCATTTTGCTTTACATATTTTCACGTAAGAACAAGATTTTCCACCCTGGGCTTTGCCTCAGACACCTATTCCACACCTTCTGCTAGAGTAAAGGAGTTTGGGTACATGCATCTAAAGAGGCACAAGGTATTTAGATCTACTTATGCTTCTAACCCAAAATAAAAATTAATGGTGAATTAGCTAAGGAGTCGTGTTAGGAAAGTTGAAAGGTAATATTGTCTGGTAGCCTCTGAAGAAAGAGTAACTTGTGCCATAGATTAAAGACGCAAACCATAAAATTTATTTCCTTCCTATTATGCAAGCAACCACAAGCTCTTTCAAGTCCCTGGCAATAAGATGGCAGTTTATTTCTCCTGACTACTTTCAGAACCTGTGAATTTGTACAAATCTCAGAATTTGCCTGATAATCTCTGCTAAACTACAGTTCATCTTTACTTTGCTTGTTTTCTTGAATATGAATATCATCTCACAGTCTGGAGACAGACTTGACAAGCAGTCTGTTGGTCAAACTGTAGGAGGAAAGTAATTGAAGAGACAATTGCTGCAAAGCTGCTTTATCTCAAATTTGGTTTTTAAATGACAACACGATGTTACTGTTTTTTAGCACTAGACCAAGCTATATGACAATCCCTTCTTGTGGTAACCAATGTTTTCCTTCCTGGACTTTTGAAATAGGTGATGGTGACAGAATGGGCAAGTACCCCAATGTGAGGCAGCAGGTGTGGCTGCTACCATGCCAGGTGTTGTCTCAAACCCTGGGTTTTGTAGTCTAAATACATTTTTTCCCCTTTCTTTCTAGATCACAGTGCCTGTGATTTAAGTACATTTCAGATTGAAGCACTCTGCAGTATGTTTAGATTCCCCAGGTCATGCCCAAGCCTTGCTTCGGGATACATGGCTGTGAAGATCAAAATGACAGTTGTGTTTTCTTCTTTTTCTTAGCATTTTTAAGTCAATGGAGCTGGAATTCCAAGTTCCTGACTGTTGCTGCCTGTAGGATTTTTAGAATAGCTACAGTGCATTCAGAAGTCATAGCAGAAATAGCTTGTCTTCCTGAATGTCAGTGTTTCTGAAGCCTAGGGTCAATGATATAAAAGCTTTTATTAAAAAAAAAAGCCAAAGAATAAGAGAACAAAACCAGCTATTGAGACTATAGCCCTGCACTAAATGCTATCATTTAAAAGAATTTTGCTAAAATGACATTATTTTCAGGTTTGTGGAGCAGATTGTTATTGGCATAAGTTCCATAAGTGCTGCTTAGCCAAAGCGTGAGTTGAGCAGTGTTCATCTGGAGACTTGGAGTGTTTTGGAGCTAATAGGAATTGCTGTTGGTCATCTGAATTAATTTTTTTGTTGTTGCAAACTGTACTGAGAGTTCAGATTCATGTCTTTGTGTGGGTTTCTATTAACAGTATGGCTCAAGGCTGGTGGAGCTTTTCTGGGATACCTGGAAACTTTTCCTGCCCCCTGGATGATAGGGATCTGGCTATTAGATCTTTATACCATAGGTGTTTCCAGCAGCAAAATGTATTCTAATTTTATTCTAAAATAAGGATCTCATAAGAGAATGCAGGGTATCTTGATTACGTTTGTAATTACAGAAAGACTTCTACAAAGTTTCCTTGCAGTTGTTGTTGGTTTTTGTGTTACCTCACCTTTCTAATTGTCTGTCATTGTTAGGCAGTGTGATTGGAAGAAAGATGCAGGTTTTCCAGGCAAATTCTCGCTGTATTTTTCCATGTCTGTTTTAATGTAGCTGTGCTCTCCTGCCTAATGTAGCATGAGGGTAGCTGCTGGCTGCTTACTCCGTGGGTTTTCATGTTTTCACTTCTGGAAGCTGGGCTCATTGTTTACCCAATTCAAGGAGTCACTGTTACTTTCCAAAGAGGTACCTTCTTCTAGAAACTACAATGTTTAAAGAGAATGTACTTAAATTTTCATGATGTTTATTGTAGCAAATACTGATTTCATCTTTTCCTAAATGAAAAAAAAAAATGTTGGCTTTACCCTTTGAATTTAAGAAGGGCAAAGAAACTCTGGAAATTTCCAAACTCTCCCTCCCACGAATCACAGTCTCCTGGAACTGATTCTATTCATTTTCACTACTTTGATGTGAAATATATCCACAATGACAATAGTGATGAATGCAGATACCAGAAGACTCTGCCCAGGTTTTATTTTAAAGCCTTATATACTTACAGAGATTTCAGGCACCCACAGATTTTATACCTGATAGAAAATTACCATTAAAGTTTAATACTGCAGTAAAAGTAAATCCCAGGGATTTGCTGGAGCCTCCTGGAGTTTAAGCTATGAAGAATTAGAATAAAATAGCTATGTGTGTTACAACCCATAAGAAAAATAATTGACAAAATAAGAACTACATTCTGAGACAATTTATTTGCTAGGTTTTGCCTTTGCTTGTCTTATCTAACCTTTTTTTCAAAAGAGAATCTGGTCTCCTTAAGTGGAATGTGCAGGATGTACTTCAGTTAATTCTCTTCTTTCCCTTTCAGTTTGTTTCAGATTGAAGAGCTATTTCCCTTCCCCACAAGGTTCTGTCATTCATCTTTGCCTCCAGCCAGGAAAATCTGCTTAGGGCTCCCCAGTTGTGAGGACAGGATCTCTGTATTGGCCAGAGGACTGGAGCCCAGGGTAGCTGTTCTCTCCATCTGAGGGTGGTGATGTGTTCCCAGCACTGCTCTCTGCATCTGCTGAACGCGCAGGCGTGAAGCCATGGTTTATAATGGACTCATACAGGCTCTTTTTTGGGCAGTGCTCTGGCCTTTTCTTTATCACCAAGGAGAACATGCCAGAAGGGACGTGGTGCTGTTGTGCTGTTTAATAATGGGAACTTCAAAGACAGCAGTTTTGCATGTTTTTAGAGATTAAAGATAATATAACTCAAAATATAGCAACAGTGCGTTCTGAATATTCTAATTACTGTGGAATAAAGAACATGCTAGGAGAGTAATATTGTTACATGACTATGAATTGCAGGCTATTTGATGATTTTATTTTCATTCCTGGAGGGCTACATTAGGTCAGGAGGAGCAGATGGAAACTTTTTGCTGGGACACAGTTACTTGACAGCTTCCTTCTGCATTGTGTAAAGACTCCATTGGCAGATTTTCTAAATTGCCAGGGAGATGTAAATCTCTCTTCTGCCTGCTTTTCCTCCACTGTCTTATGGTGGCAGTGCTATGAATGCAATCCTTTCTAGTTTCTTCATCTTTAAGTGGTGCTTCCCAGTTACCTTTTACAATTTCTAAGAGGTCTATTACTTTTAGCTGAGACCTAAAAGGGAAAATTTACCAAGAGGAATCCAGTCTTCAAACAGCTCTACTCAGGTGACTCCCTCACTTTGGTCCCTGGCAGCTCAAGCACTCATGGTGATTTGCAGGTTTTCCACTGATTTTTCTTTGTATCCTTAATTCCACAATGTTTGATGGCAAATGGCCAACATGACTAATCTTAACTGCAAGAGGCATACATGAATCCAACTCAGGTGAAACTGAGGAAGTGGTTTTCCTTTGGCTGCTGCTCTGCACTGCAGCTTGCACAATGCAGAGGGGTGAATTTTGTCCAGGGCCAGGATCACAGCCATGCAGAGGCACAGATGCCCCATCCAGGCCTCTCTTTGCCTCTGGTGTTCCAGGCTTTAAGCAAATTGTATCAGCACTCTGGTAAAAACCATCCAGTTAAAATATCCTAAGTATCAATTACACACTTAAAGAAAACAATTTAAATGCCACAGATTGCTGTCTGTGGGTAATTATTTAGTCTAAAACAAATAACTGGAGGTTACAAATAATAATTTTGCTAAAGAATACTATCATGTATTATTAAATATCTACATTTTTAGATTATGATAAAGCAAGAAAAGGTCTAAATTCTGTTCTGTTGCAGTACTTCCCAAAGAGAGTAAGTTTTATATTTCTTCCTGGGGAGGACTGGGGATTCATATGCCAAATATTGACCTGGATTTGCATATTTTTTAATGTGGGATTTATGTACCTGTGAAAATATGGGTATATGATAGAAAGCCTGACAGGCCCTTTAACTATGGTGTCACTAATACATTGATATAATTTGTTACCTCAGCTAAGGTGTTTTGCCTCAAGAGGTGAAATACTTTTATGTATGGAAAGGTCACTTTTAATTAATAAGCTGTTTTTCTCATTCAGGGACAATATGAATTGCTTGTAACATTTGTGTGAAACAGTTTTCAATATAAAAATAAAACAAATTGAGCTTTATGTCACATTTATCATCCCCCATAACCCATTTAAATGTCAAAAAAATCAGTACAGACCAAAAGTCTATTTCTAGAAGCCTTAGTAGCCCTATTTATCAGAGTGAAATAAGATATTATCATCCCATTATCCCATCACATGCCTTCTGCACTTGAAGCCATACCATTTCTTCATTTTCTATAATACAGAAGATAGTTTTTCTATTGTTAAATATTTCTTGTCCAAGCTGTAAGTAATAAAGAAAGAGCTGAGTGTTTCTTACACTATCATATAAATGTATGATATAATATACAATTATTTGATTGCTTTCTTGTATATATCTCAAATGAAAAAAAATTAGTGTTCTTCTATCCCTATTTGGAAACAAATAGTTTGCAAACTGTAATTGGTTATTATAATTTTACTGTAAGGATAAAGCTTTCAGTGTATTCAGTACTGATGTATTTTGACCAAAATCATGCCATTGTGTGGAAACTTGATGTCCTTCTATATTTTACCGTGAAATAATGCCCTATTAAAAATACAATTATTCAAATTCTTTTTCTGAGCTTTCTTTCCTAACAAGGAATAGTCACATGGCTCTATTGGTGTGTGTCTCTTCCTTCTAATAATTCTAAAATTTCAAATATGAGTGGGACTGAACAGTCTCAATGGTTCTAAGTTTATTTAAGATGCATGAAAATAGGCAGCAGAATGGAGGAAGAAGATCCCATTAATGCTGATTGAGAGGAAGATGCTTCTGAGGGTTGTGATAAAAAAGCTGATGAGGAGTTCCATTCCAGGGAATCCAGCAGGATCTAGAGCTAAAGAGTTCCTGTTGAAAGAAGTAGATCCAGCTGAATCAGACTAATGCATATGAGCCACAGGTCATAAACATGCAAGAAGCCAGGCTGGGTGGTTTGTTCCTTAGAGGGGCTTTAACAGATTATGCCATTATTATATCAAAATTCTTATATACACTTTGAAAAGAAAGAATTAACTTACTGGTGCAGATGATAAATGGTGCAAATTTTATTTTATGTAGAAATGTGTGGCGAAGTAGTCTTCTACTGTTTTTTATATGTTAAATATATTTTGTTTTATGCTCAATGGGTTTTTTTTCACTTTTACTGCAACAGGCAGTGCCATCGGAAGTGATGATATCATAGCGGGGAACGTGAGCAAGTACATTGTTCTCCCAGCTGGTTACTGTGGACAGCCCAAAAAAGGACATCTTATATTTGATGCCTGTTTTGAAAGTGGTGAGTATTTTCAGCATTATTTTACCTAGTTGTCAATATATTAACACTTTAAACTTGATCACTTGTCTTTTTATGAAGTGTCTTAATTATAAAGAAGATTTACATTAAATACTACTTAACAAATTCAGCTGATTCCCTTCAGTTACAGTATGACTTCAAATCAGACTTCAAATGTCAAAAAGGTTGTAAAGTTTGCTGTTGCCTACAATAAAAATTTCATCAGGTCCGTCTTTAACTACATGTGGATACATAACTGGATTTTATACTGTCATTATTTATGTGGTAGTATTTATGTATTTATGATGTAGTATTTAAAATATGCTATTTAAAATTTTAATTTAGAAGTTTACTGGGGCAGTTAACCCAGTAAAGTGCCAAGCCCATCCTTGCATAATTAGAGAATTTTAAAAATGTGTATGTGCTGTCTTTAAATATATTACTTTGGGTTTCCTGTGGCCTGATCCTATATTGCTGAGGTTAATGGAAGTTCTGCCTCTGATGTCAATAGGAGAATTAAACATTAGGAAGCTACTGGAAACTGAAAGAGAAAGTATTTTTACAGGAGGTATAGTTAGCACATTAATTTAAATTCTTATATGTAATTTTAATTTCTTATATGCATGTGGGCTATGTAGGTAAATATATCCATGAAAATGTAGCACTGTTTAAATTTTTGTGTTACATACATGTGTGCTACCAGATTTTTAGCTTAAATCTATTATTACTGGCTTTCAGACCTACAGAGTACTGTTAAACACTATAGGCAGAAAAGGCATTTGGCAGGATAAACTATAGTTTTCAGCATGGTTTATGTGAAAGGTGCTGGTAATGCCAAAACTGCTCCAGTGTCCTGTAAAATGAGCTTTTTATAAAGAGTTACATCCCTTAGGGTAGAATACTGGCTGTCAGTTCCTGGATAAATATTAAATTGAGTTATTTAAATCCTGTGATTACATTGTGTAAAAAAAGTGCAAATAATGCAGTGAATAATAAAGAGTATCTTTTTTTTGAGGTGCATCTCTGAAGGTTCAGACAACTGTTCTGTCGTTTTAAAAATACTTTGGGTGCTATTTCATAATAGTTATGTGGGTTTTTGCATTCTTGTATCAGAAAATGGCTTAAGAAATGAATCATGGCCAAGCTGGGAAATTTACTTTATTGTGCTAAACTTCTCTGCAATGAAAAGGATCAGTAGCAGTCATCAAATTATTTGTGAAGTATTGTGAGTCATTGTGTGATGGTTTAATTCCGGTTTTTGAACAATGGAATTAATTATATTTTTAAATTAAAACATTCAGTTCAAGGTAATGTTCATACTTTACATACTTTGGTAATAATAGAATGTGATAGAAGCAGGTGCTATTTGAAATACTGTATTTATTTACATTGTAACATGATGAGGCTGTGATGTTGCTTTGCATATTCAGACACTTCCAAAACACAAATATGAATGAAATTAATACCTTCATTTACTTTCTCATGATGACAATGTATTAGCAAGAGTGAGAGTAATATTGTGTACACTTCATATGTAAATTCACTTCATCTTTTGTTCTGTCTCAGCCAAGTAATTGCTTAGAGTACCTTTACTGGTCAAAGCAAATTAACTGATATTGGATAATTTATGAAATTGTTAATAATGAAATCTATCCCACCCTATTGTCCAAACAGTAGGATACAACATTTATAAGATTGTTTTGATGCTCTTTGAGTATCACCTTAAATATAGTATCCTATTGAAATTGCCTTTTTCAAACTGACCCCCTGCAGTACTGCCCCCAGCTCTGGGGTCCCCACAACAAGAAATACATGGACCTGCTGGGGGGGCCCAGAGGAGGCCACGGGAATGCTCCAAGGACTGGGGCACCTTTCCTTTCCAGACAGGCTGGGAATACTGGGCTTGCCTGGCCTGGAGAAGAGAAGGCTCTGAGGAGACTTTTGTGGCCTCTCAGTGTGTAAAGGGGGCCTATAAAAAAGGTGGAGTGAGACTTTTTCCCAAGACCTGTGGGGACAGGGCAGGGAGAAAGGGGTTTAAACAGAGAGAGGGTAGATTTAGGTTGGCTGTGAGGAAGAAATTGTTTACAATGAGGCTGGTGAGGCACAGGTTGCCCAGAGAAGCTGTGGCTGCCCCATCCCTGGAAGTGTTCAAGGCCAGGTTGGATGGGGCTCTGAGCACCCTGGTCTAGTGGAAGGTGGCTCTGCCCAGAGCAGGGGGTTTGATCATTGACAAAATGATGTCAATGATCCCTTCCAACCCCAGCCATTCTATGGTTCTAAAATATGAGTTGTGTTAAATGTAATTCCATAAGTGGCTTTTCTTTCTTTGACTGCATTCTCTGTTTTCTTGAGAGGTCTAATTGACAGAAAGAAAATACCTATTTTTCAATGACTGTTTTATATTGTAAAAATGGAAGTAAACAGATTTCAGAATAGAGAGGGGGTATTAAACTTGTAGAAATCAGGAAAAAATATTAATACATGCAGAAGAAATGCTATTTAATGTGGTTTCATTTTTGTAATTGCTATCATTATTTTATTAAATAGCATTGAAAAGTATGAATTTGTTTGAGACAGAGGTGTGTTTTTATGTAGTCTGAAAACCAATGTCCAGCTTGCTGTTTTGAAGTGCTGTGCTTTCAAAAAATCATAAAAAATAGAATTGGGCATTGGGATTTCTTTTTAGTCCATTCTGTTGTTGAGAGGCAAAATAAACTATTTTTGCCATTCCTGACAGATGTTTATCTTTTTCAGAGACTTTCAGTGAGTTTCAATGAGAAAGCAGCAATCTATTCTAACACTGCAATTTGCTCAATATGAGAAACGCTTTCTTTCTATGTAGAAATGTTCTTACCAAAAAGGCATTAATTCTTGTCCAGTCCTATAGGCACAGAAAGCAGATTATCCTTTTCTTCTTTGACTTAATGGAAAGCTGCTATCATATCTTTCCTTGGCCTTTCCCTCCTCAGGTTAAATAACTGCTATTTTTTTCAATGGTTCCTTAGTGCTCACATTTTCCAAATTTTCTCTCATTCTTTATTTCCTCTGGCCTATCTCCAGCTGTTTTTATTTCCTCTGGCCTATCTCCAGCTGTTTTCTGCCTTTCTTGATTGGCAGTGGTCCAAGGTGAGCATGATACTCAGATAAGCTGGTGCCAATCCTGTGTAGAGTTTATTACATGACATGCCTTGCAATCTATTTACTTCTGCAATGTGACAGTCCAATCTTTTTCACAATAGCATGGTACTGTTGACTTCTAAAAAACTTGTGAACCCTTATACTGTCCAGGTCCTTTTCTGAAGGAGCTAAACTAGCTGGTGCTTTGCACTTTACTTACCCTTAATGAATCTATTAGTAGGGAAAAAATCATTGCTGTAAAATAAATGCAATTACTGAAAATGAAGAAAGGTGCCTCAGCCCTTTATCATATTAATAACTGACAGAGGAGTAAAGAAGATGGAGAATGATCAACTTGCAAGTATGTGAGGAATTTTTGTTTCCCATAGTTCAAGCTAGTGTTCTGCCTGGAATCTTCCTTGTTATCTTTATTAATATTTAAGAATATATGCAGCCAAAAGAAACTTTTTACATTGATTTATCATTAGCATGAAAGAAACTGATAAAAATTCAGATTTCTTGCATACCACACCATAATTTTTGGATAATTTCAGTTTTCACAAGAAACATGAGTTAGTTTCAGGGGAAAATGGAAGCACAGCTACCTATGCACAGTACAAATTTAAAGGGAATGCCACATATGAAATGTATACATTTGGTCAGTTGTAATTCTGTTTCCTAATATTCATTAATGCATTAAATTATTAACACAGTTTCAGTTTAGCAGCAATGCACAACTGTACAAATGTTTACCTCTCATCACACCTACTGTTCTGTCAAAATGGGAATTTTGCACAATATAGTGCTCTGGGTAAAAGGATGTATTCATTTCTGCTATCCAAAGAAGTCCTTCCTGATTGAGGAAGGCCCAGATTTTGATATGAACATGTTCTTCAGGGAATCTGGCATTTCATACTCAAGGTGGGTTGGTATTTCAGACATCTTATTTAAAGGACTTCAAAGTTTAATTTAGCCAGCTGCCCCTACTGTCTTGTGTTGCCTTAGTGCTTGGGATTTCTGATGGCATCCATTAAGTCAGCAGCCTATTCTGTATTGTGGCTAAGAGCTGTTTTATCTGCTTAGTCATTTTAACTGTAAGCGATGTTTTTGGAGATGATACCTCCAGTGCTGGAAGCCAGTTGTTTTTCTGGGAGCTTACATATCTGCAATAGCCTTGCTTCTGCCTGAGGTCACAAATTTTTTGTGAATTTAACATGATGCATTGGAAGCTTTTTATATGTATTTTGCAAAGTGAACAAAGAAAACAGAAACCAAATTACTCAGCCCTTAAAAAAACCCACCTTTTTTCTCATTGTGCAAAGGCTGTTTGCTGGGTGTAGTCACCAGTTGCCTTCCTGGCTCCATCACACAGTGGTTCTGAGGTGGGCTCTGGTTGTTCTCCAGCTTTTGCCTCCCTGGGCTCTCCATAAAGAAAACTGGCAGATGAAAAACTTGGGCTGACACTGCCATGTGTGGCTTTGCTGCAGAAAAACGCTGAGAAGGTTCAAATGTCCCTTTTGCCTGGTGTCACTGGGTTGCCAGTCCCCAGGGATGCACGCCAGTCCTGCCTGGCCTGGGATGGCACAGGGAATATGGGAGGGAGCTGGAGTCAGGCTGCAGACTGGGATGTGTTGTGAGCATGGTAGAAAACCCCAAGCTCGACAGTTTTCTGCTGCTTGTGGCTCAAATTGCTTGTTTTATAATTACTTTTGAGAATTGAAGGAGCAGTGTTGGCTCACAGAGGTTTGTAAATCTCAGCATTCACACTGTTAAATACAGGGGCTTTTAATAAGGCTTTGAAAATATATATTTTGGCTTGTTAATCAAATATAATGCTGTTTAACTGTTAAAAACACTGTGTTTCTTGAAATTAGAAATGAAGCTGCTGTCTGCTTTTATTCTCATTTCAACCAAAAAGTGGAACTCCGCCAAGAGTCATTAAATCTTCTATCCTTTGGATGAATTCTTATTTTTTTATGAAAAAATGTTATGATTGGGTAATTTCTGTATTGTGGTTTATGTTCAAAAGATTGTAATTAAAGTTTTGTAAAATTTTAGATTCAATCTCAATTACTGTAAGCCTCAAATTATGTTAACTGCTGTACCACCACCTTGCAATGAAAATGATTCACAAACATTAGTTTGTCTTTTCCTACAGCAGGTTTGTAAAATATTTTGCATTAGGAACCTGATAAAAAATTCAGTGCTGACGGATTGCAAATGATATTAATCAGTTGGAAAAAGTTAAAACTTACAATGTATTAAGAGATCTCATATGACTGAGAAGTACCCTCGTATCATTTCTGTTAAGGTTTTAAATATCCTTCTATATTTCAAAAATAGGATAATGTACTTATAAAACACTTTGCACAACACTCAAAATTGCAATAAGTGATTGTAATTCCGCTGATCTCATTGTAACCACTTAGAGGCGTGAAATAGGCCATTGAGCTTTACCATGAAAGATATCTTCTGAACAAAAGCACAGATAATATAGGATGGATTGCCCTTTGGGGCTGCTTCTGTCCCAGTTGTTAAGACTTGACATGTAACTTTAGACAGCTAAAATTATGGGTGATTAATCTTGATTGTGATTAGTAAAATATTGTAAAATTTGATTTACAAAGTATTTTCTGAAATGGACACTTCTGTTTGTAAAAATTTAAAAATGACAACACAGATGATGATACTGTTAAGTATCATGCTCAAAGAAAAACTGAAATCCAACCTAGGAAATAGTTGTATTTTTGCCATCTAACATAGAATCGTAATGTGCTTGCAAAATTATTAAACAATCTGACCCTCTGTGTGTTTATGTTTAAATGAACAGAAAAACCCTTCTTCCTCCTGATTTCAGTAGCACTGCCATGATATCCTAGAACAGGAATAAAGCAATACGGGCAAGTGTCATAAGGGAACATCAGTAGAAATAGAAAGTGCAAAAGCTGTGTAAGGATACTTCCAGTGCAAACACTTTTAGTAGTAGGCTAAACTGTGTTTTGGAGCAAAACCTAGTCAATACTACAAATTTCCTGTATTATAATCTCTCATGCATATCTAGAATCACTAAGTCAGGTGGAACTGTTTTGGCTTTCACTTCTACAAGGATGTTCATCTGTAAAGAAGAAACAAAAGAATGAAAGTCTCTATGTTATTTAAGTAATGATGTCTGTTTTCAGCCTGCTTTTGGGGCTTCAAGGTGTGTCTGATTAATGAAACATTTTAGTTATTTCCTTATTTTTTGACAGTTTTATTTATGCCACATTTCACAGGAAGGCATGAAGTGGTTATTGCTGCCCATAGGGATAATTTAGCAAATGTTTTCCATTTCTGAACATGTCTGTTCCCAGTTCAGAGCAATGTTACTCTATCAGAGTAACAATACCTTTGGACTACTGCAAGTTAAAAGTCAGAAAAAAAGTAAGAGCAAAAGATTGATTTTAATTTTTTTGTGTGTTTTAATGATGACACTAGACATAGATTAATGGATGTAGCATGCACAGAGTGCTATCAGTTAACATATATGACATTACTCAGATGTCTCAAACTCCGGAAAAAGCACGTGAATGATTTATGGAATTGATATTAATCTCTTTCCAGTAAATGCATTACTAAAGTTACATGGGAAATTGATGTTACTGCTGTAATGCCAAATTAATTTCTTTCTTGCTAGGTCAGCATTGCAAATGGAGCTAAATATTAACCTTTTAAATATCTAAACAGATATAGTATGGAAGGCATTTTTACAAATGGGGAGTGTTTGATGTCAATGTAATACCAGCCAACACATATGGCATTAGTCAGATAGCATAACTTGTGGAAAATAGATATTAATGACCTATGGAACTAATGAAAATGCAGAAAGTATTACTGTAACAACAAGAATAAAGAATTAGGATGTTAATTGCAGTTGTTGTGCTGATTATGATTTTCACAGTCAGTTTACCATCTGATTCTCACACTACCTTCTTCAGGACCAGTCCTTTCCTTCCTCTTCCCACATGTTTGTATCTCCTCAGCTGGTATTAAAGCACAGGTGTTGATTTGCTCTTTGACTGACTCGAAAGGGACCAGAATAAACAACTAGAAACAAAAGCAGAAATGTCTGTGATCAGATATTGAAAGCTCACGGCGAATTTTCAACAGTCTCGATATAAGAAACAACTAAATACAGTATGGATCCCTAGTGTGGAAAAAAGGCAACTGAGGAACAATGTATTAAAGGTCTGTAAAATCATGATTCCTAGTTAAAATATCAGTGTTTCCCTGTCTGTACTCTTTGTACAAAAAACTAAGGGCCATCAAATGAAACTAGCAGTTAATATGTTGAAAGCAAACAAAGGAGAATGATTCCGTACAATGTTGTTTAATTAAGCTGTGGAACTTCTTCCTGCAGAACATTGTAGATGCTAAAACTTGACATGTGTCATGCTTTCAATAAAAAAAACAACTGACAAGCCCAGGAAAGAAAGATCAGTTGAGAGCTACTGAACACTGACACCATTTCTAGCTCAGAAGGTTCACAAAAACTGTGCCTTGTAAATTAGGGAATTATACTGTGAGGTGTCTTCCAATGCTTGTTTTTTTCCTTATGCTCTTCTTATGGGATCCATTTCTGGCAGTTACTGAGCTGGACCTTGATCTCACCCGATAGATACATCTGATTAAATGGTTAATCACTGTTAATGCATTTAATAATGTGTTATTTTCTAAAAACAGATTTGAGGTTATAGTTGCTAGCCAAAATTAACATCATGCAAAACTATACTTTGATCAAATAATAGGAAGGAAAATCTTACAGTTCTTGTTTCCATTCAAACTATTTTCTAAGGAGGACAGTGGCTGAAGGTGGTGTTGTCCAGAAACAGACCTGATGCAGATCTATTCTTAAGATTTTGTTCCTGATACTAGATTTCCATCAGATTTAAAAGTTTTCATGGGATTTTTGTAAGCTTCTTCTCTGACAGAGAAGGAATGAAAAAAGACCCCAACAATGAAGATACTTTATATAAAGATGGCTAAGTAATTTTTGAGAATAAGCAAAAGGATTTTCCTACATATCAGGTTCTGAGATAAATTTTCCAGTTTCCATTTTTCTGTCTCTGTTCAAAATTTTCCATCTGGAAAAATGATAGAGGGAAATACAAGAAAGAATAGCAATGTCCCTGCCAGTGTGAAGGAACATTACATTACACTGAACAAATATCCTTATCTGAATGTACAATCACTGAAATAAATGCAGCTGTGTTTATTTCAGCATAATCAGATATATTTGAATATAAAATCATTGACATAAATGCAGCTGTGTTTATTTCAAACTGCACATGTTAATATGAACATGAATGTCACATCAGGAATCAGGAATGTATAGAGGTATGTATATATAGTGACACAATAGAAGCTTGGGACATTTAAAAGTGTGAAGGGAAAATGTCTAGATGAGTTTGTGCTGTACCTAAAGTTTTTTTTAACACCACTGGAAGTCACTAATGAGGAGATGCAAAATTCTTCATATATACAATCCCTGGATTTTAAATAAATCTGTGTTTTTTCTATAGAATAACAGGTGACCTCTGTCTCAGTTACTGACTAAGGAAATAATTGCTTTGAATAATTGCTTCTTAAAATAGAGAATCGTGTTAGTTTTGGGTGATTGGTAGGTCCAGGTCAATCTCTTCTGATGGGTGCAGTGCAGACCTTAACTGTACCTTAGCTTTTTATCTGATTTTGAGCTTTTAAAAGAGCTGCCAAGCACCCTTCCCAAATTTAATCTTGCTGGATTCTCAAACCCAGGCAAAATACAATGTAGACCAGTGCCAGTGGAAAAATTTGGAATTGTTTATTTTGCCAGGAGTGCTGCTCCTTGCTATTTCCCGAAAGTAGAGCTCTACCTTCACTGTCCTGTTTATATGCTTAACCTCTGTCTTTTGAAATCAGAGCCCTTCAGAACTAGAAGAAAATGAAGTGTTCTTTACCCTGCTTATGCAGATGGTGCTATATAGCCTATCACAAGGAGTGGCTTTACTCAGAATAAAAGAGAAAGTGGCATCAGAACAGTAAATATTTGGGAGCCAAGAGGTATTGTAAAGGCTTTATTTTCATCTTGGGAGAACATTGAAATATTCTGCTTGACTAAATAGTGGTATTTTGTTCAGTTAGTTCAGTAACCTGTAATATTATCCCTGTTTTGCAGAAGACAGGAACACAAAAGCCCTGGTTCTTGACTGCCTAGTGCCTTTTGTAGTGAATTTCAGCTGTGTGAAATGAGTGCAAAATGGCTGAGAAACGTTGAGAGTGCTTTGCATCAGATCTGTGTGAGCCAAATTCAGACTGAAATGTAGGAAATTCCATATCTTGTACTATATCTACTAGATTTGATCAAACAGGGATGCTTTAAAGAACAGGGGAACAGAAGGAAAGGGACTAAAGCAGAAAAGAACCATTTGAAATGTTCACCTGAGTCCCGCCCTGGAAGGGCCGCTGGTTGTGGGCACAGCGATGCTGAGCTGCTGCTTCTCTGCCACTGTGTGACCACAACATGTGGTGCTGCTCTTGGCTCAGGACAGGGCTCAGGCAGCACCAGCTGGGAGAACAATGTTCCTTTTACTTCCTTCCCAGCCCCAGTTAAAGGAACACCTTTCACAGAATCACAAGGTGGTGGGAAGGGACCACAGTGGGTCACCTTGTCCCACCTTCCTGCTCAAGCACATGGCACAGCATTGTGTGCACACAGTTCTGGAATATTTCCAGTGAGGGAGACTCTACACCCTGTCTGGGCATCCTGTTCCAGTGCTCAGTCACTTCACAGGAAAATCCTTCCTCATGTCCAGGTGGAATTTCCTGTGCATTGGTTTCTGCCTGTTCCTCTTGTGCCATTGCTGGGCACCACTGAGCAGAGCCTGGTCCTTGCTCTGGTCCCTGCCTGCAGACACTGACAGACAGGGATGAGGGCCTCTCTCAGTCATGTCTTCCCAGGAGTGAACAGGCCCAGCTCCCTCACCCTTTCCTTGGAAATCCTATCCTTTGTGTGGTCATGTTTAATTTTTTTCTCAGTGGGCTGAAGACACTGGCACAGGCTGCCCAGAGGGGCTGTGGAGTCTCCATCCACAGAAGCGTTCCAAACCTGGGCAGATGCAGTTCAGAGCAGACTCCTCAGGCTGACCCTCTTGTAGGACTAGACAATCTCCAGAAATCCCTAAGAGATCGACAAGATGAACACTTTCTCTTTTTTTGCCCTGAAATTAGAATATACTTCAGATAGATTCTGTTCTTGTTGTTCTTTAAATCACTTAAAAATTCTCAACTGCCTGCTGTTCCAAAGTTAACAAGCCAAATTAAGATCTTTGCTTGTTTGAGCTGCCACTCTAATGCAAGAAGAGACAAAACGCTGTGAAATAAACAGTGGTCTGTACTTTTGAAAGAATACTGGCTGGAAAACATACTTCAGAAGAGGTGTTTCATAAACAAAAAGTATTTTTATTCTTGGATGGATACTATCTGATTTCAGGAGAAAATATTTTGGAATTTTTTGCTCAGCCTAACAGGAATTTGTATACAAGTTATTAGGTGGGAAACACATTATTTTGGATACATGCAGAGCTTCATTTTGCATTTATCGATGCTATTTAGTAACCTAATTGCCTTCTAGGTTCAGCCTTTAGCATGCTAATTTTGATTTAGTGTTTGTATTTCTGAAAACAAACTGGGAACAAACCATAAATTATCACTGTGTGTTCTTTAGACAGCTACTGGAATTCCAGTATCTACTACAATAACATAATGTGAAGGTAAATTACCATAATATATTAAGGGTTATTATTATGTTCTAACAGTTTCTGGTGGAATCACATCTCTTTTTTCTCATCTGAAACTGTAGCTTTTTCATAAGAAGGATAATTTATTCTGTTTAAAAAAAAATGGTTTGAATGTTTATTGTTGCTACTGTACTATGTTATGAATAATTCATTTTTAGTAGCCTTTTTCAAGATTGTAAGTGAATGTCATATTTCTGATGTGAAAAACTTTTAAGCCTTTATCATGAATGCAATATAAAATATGGAGAGCTGAGGAATAATACATCTAGGGTTTTTCCTTTTCCTTTTAGCATTTTGGTGGTCAGCTTAAGAAATTATGTTCACAGTGAGTTTTTTGAATGATTGACTAAGAATTCTTTTTGACACTTGTGTTCCTTTTGGTCTTTCTTCTTACTTGCAGTTTTTATTATATTAGGATCCAATTATATAAGGCTTTACATATATGTCTCATATTACTGTTAAGTAGTATAATGAAACACCTTCAATACAACATAAAACTGCCCATGTACCTGCACTGGGCTGATGGCCTCTTGTGTATGCACAGTTAAATTAGATTGTTTAGCAGTGTTAGCACAGCCCAAAATGTCCTGAGATTGGATGAATACTGAGAGGGTGAGTTCACTCTGGAGCTCTGTGCTGTTACAGATCCATTGCTGTCAGAACACCAGAGCTCTGTGCCTGAGCTCGCTGGGGTGATGGATGGTAGCTGTGCTCCTTACTAAAAGTAAAGTTAAGACGAGGAACTGGGCAGCAATGTTATAATTAGTTTATACTTTTGTCTGAGAAATAAAAGCTGATAGCAAGTTGGAACTTGACTTCTGGTTATTACTGCATGTATTTTCAGTGGCCCTTCTGTTTCAGTAGCTTCAGGGCAATTCTCACTCATCCCAGACACTTCTCATCCTCTTACTTGATTATCTCTGTGTTGTCCTGCCTGTTATTTCTCTTTACTCTCTGCATCTGTGTAAATGTTATTGCTAAAATATCTTCTTTTGTATGTTGAGAGAATGTTGAGCCTCACTCCTTGAGCCTGTACATTAACTGCTGTATCAAATTAAATCTTGCTGTTATCACCTCTAGGACTCCATGTTATTGGTCTGCCATTAGCATTTGTTTTGTTTTTCATTATTCCCATCTGTGTGCTCTTCCTTATCCTTTTGGATTTAGAGATCAATTTATTTCCTTCCCTTATATTTGCATTTCATTTTCATCTGTAAACATTTTGTCCATTTTATTTTAGTCAAGGTTTCCCATTTTCACAATTTCCTCTACCAGTATCCCTCCTTGAAAGATTTTTGTAAATCTGCCTTTCCAAAATGCTTCCTAATATATTTAACATTCAAAGGAACGGGGGTCTAGAGCTATTGTCCTGATGTTTGTCCTTATTCAGTCTGCATGCTCTTTTGGAAATGAAATGTTTCTTGCCCAAAACTCCAACTTCAGCTGTGCACTCTAAATATTTTCTCTAGCATGGGGGATCTATGTTGAGAGATGCCAAATCTTCATTGCCTGGTCCAGGGCAGAAATCAGTGGAAAAATTTCTGCATAACTACAATTTCTGTTGGTTTTGGGTCAGACCATAAGCTTATGAAACTTTCTATGAATGATTAGTTGTGTGGCAAGTGGGCAAATGCTCTGTTACTCAATTGGCCGAAGGTTGGTGAGAGTGGATGCCAGAGGAACTGATTAGATGGCAGGAAAAGGAGAGCATTCTCAGTGATTACGAGGAGTTCAATTAAAAGTATCTGTCCCACATATCTGCAGTGTCACAATGACATCTAGATGCTTCTTAGGATGTGGATACATGACTTCAAGACCTCTGATTTTATTTTCTATTTAGAATGTTAGCCTAGTTAATAATAACTTATGCTCATAGTCCTTTGCAGCAGGAGATCATTGTGTGCTTTACAAGGTACTTTTGTTTTCATTTTATAGATCCAGAAATCCAAGGCTCCCAGAAGTTCAGAGCTTCAGTGTTACACAGTAGATTCACCATTTCAAGCATTTTGACATTATCTTCTTTGAAGCACACTAATTGGATTTTAGCCCACACCTTTGATTACTCTTTAAAACTGAACAAAGTATGTGTCATCCTGAATCACGGTGGCTAAGATGGACTTTCCTTTGTAGGGATGCTATTTTATAGTCTGCCATGCTTCAACAGATATTAGGAATAATAGATACTATTTCAGATAGAATGTAACAATAACTGATATTATTTCAGCAGCACGGGGAAACTTAAATACTGTTGGAAAAATTGTTAGGTTATCTTCTCTGAGTCAGACTAATGAAGAATGAACCAGCTGAGTAAAGAAAGAGGAGGGAGAACAAGCATTATCTTCTGCAACCTTTTCAGTTTTGGCTGATTTAACCTAGATGAAGAGAAAAGCAATATTGTGTTCTTTGATAGTACTGTAACAAGCTTTGCTAACTGATAATAATAACTGGAAGACATATGTTAAATTGTTGGTTCTTCTGAGAAAGGAAAAATGCTGAAATGAGAAAGTTGTATTATTGTAACTTGATAATTGTGATTTGGTCTTTTTTTATCTACACGACTTCATAGTGAGAGCAAATATAGGCTACTATATTTTAGCAACATAAAATTCCACAGGGTAAGAACTAGAAAATGTGGAGAAAATTCAGTTTTGGATAATTAATATGCAATCCAATGTCATTTTACTGTGGATGTTACATTGGAAAGATAATATTTGTGAATTATTTCCAGTGTTGCAGAAAGATTTCAACACCAGGAAAATTTACCCAAATTAAATAAACTTGTTCATTAGTAGTATTCTTAATTAACCTGTCTAGTCTTATAAAATTATCTTGCCCCCTAAAAATTGTTAGCCAATCATTCCTCCATGATTATTATTATTGTTTGCTGGATGATGCTGGAAGAATGTCCTGGTGTGGTTTGGTGTCAGATGCCTTGCAGAAGAAGGTGGAGGCTCAGTTCAGTGTGAGAGCAGTGGGCAGTGTCACTGTCCCCTGGTGTGACACTCATGGGTGTCACACCTTGGACCACACCCTTGCCCTGCAGCATGCTCAGGGTGAGGTCTGGGGGATGTGGGTTCCCTTCCAGGCTGTTCTAGGCCTCGATGAACAGCAAAATGCAGCAGCAAATGAAAAAATAATGAGAGAAAGAGGAAAAAAGACACAAATATCCATGTGACTGTGGAATACCTTGTTCTGTACACTGAGGCCTAATCCCTCAACATGTATAGAACTGAGTTTAGCAGGTGAAGTTTTATATGAGCTTAAAAAATCACTTTGCTGACAAAAAAAAAAACTTAGTTAAAAAAAATTAAAATATAGCTGCTATCCCTTTAGGTTTCCTGATATCCCGATTTTTATACTTATTTGTAAAAGAGTTTATAAATTGATATTTGCAATACCTCTGCCATCCTAGTGATTGTAAGAAGCTGCCCACCTGTTCAGAATTGGAAATCTTTTAAATGCTAATTATAATTCCCAAAGTATAAACTATTTCCATCTTTAGAAGGGACAGTGGGACTGCTGTGTTTCCTGTGAGTCTGGGATGTTCTAAAGCCAAAGGTCCCTCTGTTGCTGACTGCCTTCACTTCAGCAGAGTGACAGAAAGTCAGCTCTCAGTCACAGAGATAATGTTTTCCTGTCAGTGTGGTAAAAATATGAACATGAACAGACAGACTTTTAAAAAGTTCCTGTTTTTGAAGACTGGCTTTTGAAATAGCAGGTCTATTTGGTTAAAGCTAGTGACATTTGTTAACTTCTTTATTTGAAAGTTTTTCACTATGGATAGAAACATGTAAAATTTTTTTTACTAATGTATTAAATATTTGATTTTTTTTTACTTCCAAGTAAATAAACTAAAGAAATATAGGTTATTGAGGTCAAAGTACTAGAATATTATTAAAATTAGGAACCACAAAGAATTACTTTCTTCTTAAGGTGGTACTTGTTTTGTTATGTAAGTTGTCCAGTGTTTTGTAATGTATTAAGACTTTCCAATGCATTTAATAAGACAAAGATTTTGGTATGTCATAATGAATGAATGTGTTGTAAAGCACATACATATAGATTCAAATGGAAAATTGGAATTAACCATGGATATATTTAAAGAAGTATTTTTAATTAACCCCTTCATCTCATAGTTAATGTGCATTATGTTCAAAAGAGCTTGTATTATATCAGCAGCTTCCTATATTGTCAGGGTATACTATTAGAAGTATAACATAATATGTAACAAAAGTAGCATGTTTTGTTGTTATTTTTAACTGAAAAGTTTTGATATTTCTTTAAGTTCATATGTGGAAGTAAATTGGCACCTCTCTTTAGAACTCAGCCTAATTTTGAATAGAAATAGTACTGCAAAGTGTGTGTAAGTCCTGCCTTTGAAGAGTCAAAAGCAACATTGGATCTGTATAATTGATCAAGGTCATTTCTTGCCCATGAGACACAATAGTACAGCTCAACAATCACTGTAAGGTTATTTAAGTACTAATTGCTTTAGAAATACTGATTTATTTTCTGGTTTCATAAAATAATTTCAGACAAAATTTTGTCTATTTTGAAAATCTACATGTTTCCTTTTTTTTAGAATTTTTTTTTTCTTTTCGGAAAAATATGTTCCTACCAAACTCAAACCCAGTGAGAAAATAACTTGGACATACAGTCAAATAAAAAAAATTTTGCTCCCCTTAATTGGAATCCTAAATCAAGCTTAAGTGGGCGTCTTGGTAGGCTAGAAACTTCTGGATATCAAAAAATTATCAGAAAAGCAGAAAAAGTGAGTATGTGATGTGATTGGCTTTAAAATCATAGTTTCCTCCACATATTATGATATTCAGATAAAGGTGAAAAGTAATAGCACAGTGGGCAAGGGAGTTCTGTTTTGATTTTTGTTCCTTCATACTTTGTCATTTTGAGTTTTCTGTATTTAAAAGCCAATTAATCTAGGTTATTATATAGCAAAAAAAGCCTGCTTTTTGTTTAAAAGCTTTATTGGCTTTTTGGAATACTCACTTATAAGAAAAAGATCTAGGCAGTTCAATTTCAATAATATGTCTGACTCAGATTCTCATCCCATCCATCTTAAATCCATTTTCTTTCTCTAATCACCTGCACACCCTTGTCACAGTTCCCAGCCTTGCTTGGCTTGTATGGGAGTTTGCAAATTGCACTTTTTAGATCCCTGTATGTCTGAGAGATGAGGGAAATTGCATTTCCTTTGTGCCTCAAGCATGGGGGGGCTGTGTCCAGGAGGAAACTTGGATGCTCCCTGCCTGAGCCAACATGGGAAGCTCAGCGTTAACGAACTGAAGTGTGAGATTGTAGGAGGATGGAGAAGGGCAGTGCTCTCTTTTTGTCACACAGATCTCTTCAGTCTGTTGCTTAGCAGACCAATTCCACATGTCTCCAAATATGTGGAATTGAATTACTTGTGATCATTATATAATTATTGTAACAGAATTTCGAAAAGATGTGACAGATGTGCAAGCAACCACGCCCTCCAAACAAGGCATTCCTTTGGAAGTAGTTTGGTGTTTGTGTGGTTAGAGATAGGACATTAATAGCATAGTTCTGCAGAGAAAATATTTTTAAAACCCAAAATCTCACAAAGGAAAGTTGCACAATTTTCATGGACATAGCAGAGAATTTCAAGGTAGAGCTGTACAAATACAAATGTCTTCATATATATGTATACTTTATAGATGTGAATGTGAATTTTCATGAAAGTTCCTGTTTGTATGGATGTAGCTACTTTAAAAGTACTCTCATCTGATTAAAATTTAAGATTAGCATTTAATGTTAACATAACACATGGAATCATGAAAAGTGTATCTGTTGTAGAGTACAAATTTTCATTGCTGGCTGCCTCTTTATAGCAGTCTTCCCTTCAACATCTTGCCTTGCCCTCTCCTTGCCCTTTTCTCTCCCCATGTTTTAGGCATCATTTTCTGATGAAATCCTCATTTTGTGTTAACATGAGGAGTAAAATAATATGTTGATGGCTTGGATATCTGTTGGTGTTCTTATGATCCCTGAGTAGAGAGAGTGATGTGCTGTCACTCTCTCCATAACTCTCCAAGGTTGAGAATTCCATTACATCTTTCAAAATGTCTTTTTACTTTCATCTGAAAATGAAAATAAGTTGAATAAAATCCAGTTTACATTTGAGCTGGGCTGCATACTCGCTGCTGTGTATACAATCAAACTTGATTTCCTAAGGAGTTTTTTCTGTTAATACAACTTTCTTCCTACTTTATGACAATTATCATATATGGCGTTTTGGGTTTTTTTGGTGGGTTTTTTTGTTTTGTTTTGTTTTGTTTTGTTTTGTTTTGTTTTGTTTTGTTTTACTGCCACAGTTTGAAGTGAGAGCATTAAGTTAAATTAATTTGACTTTGCTTGGCAAACGGCGATAGTAGCACTTTAACAGCTGTTTGCTTTCCTGGATTGTCCTTGGTGCTGAAATTGCTTTTGTATCTAAACAGCAAAATGTGTTTATAGGGCTACAGAATATGGAGATAAATTTAGCCTGTCAAACAGATATTATTGGGGCTTTTTTTGTGCTGTGTTTCTGGGAGTGGATCCTGACTGCAGAGCTTTAATTCCAAGCTGTGTGTGCCTTTGGACATCTTACAGGACTGTTGTGGAGCTTTTCTCTTTGATTTATGACCTTGCCTGTATGGACTTCTGATCAGATTTTATTCTCATTTAGTGCAAGAGGGGCTAATTATGAAAGTGACAAAGATTCTTTCGTTGTGCTAAAGCTTTTTGAATGACAAAAGGGGGCTTTAAATTAAAATGAACTTTAACAAGGCATTTTCACATTGAAGTGATACACACTCTACCACTGATAGAGTAATTCATTTTCAACCCTTTCTGATTCTATAAACACATTGTCTCACAAGATCAGTAATTTTTTACCTCTCAGGCTAATGAAGAGTGGATGGTAGACCAATGAATTCTCTTTTTGTAGAACTGTTTTGACATTCTTAATTTTTTCTTAAATATCAAAGAAAGGACAAAGAGCTGTGATTTTATTGCATTAATATTAATAATCATTTATCTGCCAGAAAAACATTTAAATATCACTTGACATTTGCAGAGAAAGATTAATGTTTAATTTACTACAAACATAGAAATACTTTGAAATAAAAGGAAATGCTTCTGGATTCAGCAAAAAAACCCAAAAAACCAAAAAAAACGAACCAACAACAAAACACCAAAACCCCAACAAAGTTAAGACAGACATTCAGATATAAAAAAAACCATTGTAACCGTAGCAGAAATCAAAAACATGTTGGTGCCATCTAAAATGTCAATATTTAAATTATCACTTCTGATTGAAAAAATAGCATCAACTAGATAGTTCTTTAAGGTCTAGCTAATTTAAGCTTTAGCTAAACAAAGATAAATGAGGGGAAGCAGTTTTCTGTTACATCCATGTGGGTACAGTTACAAAGGCCTGTGTAAATTCCAGCAACATTATAAAAAAGCCCCAACATAATGTAGTTATGTTATGAACAGTATTGGCATTTCATAAATATTGGTAAATCTGAAAGTCAAGGGGTGCTTCCAGAACAGGCTGGTGTCTGGAGGAAAGGAAAATAGCAAGACACAGGAGTCAGAAAATTGTATAAGTGAAAATACAGCAGCAAGTTCCATTACCTACAGAAGGATCAAAGTGCTGTATAATAAAGAGAAAAGTAGAGAAATCACCTTGTTCTACAAAAGAATGTCAGAGTAGGAGCTACAGAGGAGGAGGAGGAGATGAGCAGAAAAGTTGTATATCAGTCTAATCTGATGAAATGGCTAAAAATGTACCCAGACTGCAGGAAAGTCTATCTGTAAATTTTATCATGGAGATTATATGGTAAGATACCACTTTTAGGCAATGAAATGATGGGATTAATGTATTGAATGAGAATAACATCTCTAGCCCTCAAACTGTTTTTGTGACTAGGTTGATAATGACATAGGGAATCAAATTCAGTTTTATAATAAACTAAAATAAGACTGTTCTGCAAAAGCTGTATGTAGGACAGGTGTTATTCCCATTCAGTATTTGTGTGGAAAGTCTATCCTTGCAGTAGCTTTTTCCAAGGATTTTTTTATAAGATAAAGAAAGTTTCAGCTGTAAACACGGTAATTTATTAGTTAAAGAAGGTTCTTATTCAGGATCCATCTCAAAATAAGATTCTTCTATGGGGTAATATGTGGAACCTTTCTATTAATACTCTTTAATAAAAAACTTCTGATTTTATTTACAGCTCTGGTGACTTTTGAGAGATCCTTGAGAATATAATATAACTGTAGATCTCTGATTAAGGTTTCCATCTATTAATTTTTATTCAAGTGTCAGTGTGTAGTTACACTTTGGAAGGATTCCCCTGGAAAAATTGTGATTCTGTATATAAGGTACCAAACTAGGCCAAATGCAGAATTACAGCATTACTGTGCAGTAATGAATCAACAGGAATATCCTCTCTTGCAGGATGAAAGAACTTCCTTGTCTTTTGCATTACAAGAATTCTCAGGGTCTTTGCAAAATGATGAATATATTGAGTAGGAAGCATTACATAAGTAGCGCTGCTGTGATGTACTAAAAAATAAAGAATATGCAGTTTTAAATCTTCTTAACCATTTTTAATACTTTTTTTTTTGCACACTTGGGCTGTTAGGCAGCAGGTATATATGAGAGTGTTTTACATCAGAGGCTGTAGAGAGCAACAGATTTCAGTGGTGTGCACTGAGGCCCTAAGGAGTCAGTGTTTGGAACATGTTTCTGTCTGTGGCACGCCAGTGATGGTACATCCCACCGTGGTACTGCAGTTCCTACTCCCACATCTGCCTTGGCTGGTGGTTGCTTCCGTGGTTGAGGCTGCAGACATTGTTATAATTTATTTATTAACTCATTAATTATTTATTTAGGATAGCACCCATTATATGCTAAGTGACTTCCAAACAGAAATTTCCCCAAATGCTTTTTCTTTAAGAGCTGTGCTCTGAAAGATACGGTAGAAGCACGGCCATGAGAGACTAATTTTGGGAGCACATGCTTTGTTAAAGAAAGCTGAGTTTCGTGACACTAATGCAAAACCTCTTTGTATTCTGATTTTCCTTTAACAAAGGTTGGCTGCTGTGGATAAATAACTGCCCATCTGTCATTGGAGGCCTTTGGGGAGTTGATAAAGAGGGAGCTGAGAAATCTGTTTTTCTGGGGATTTGGTGGATTTGGTGTAGTGGGTGTGTGATGGCCATCTTAGGGCACAGGCCTCTGATTTTTAAACACTCTTTACACTCCCTACTAAGTTGCTGCTTTGCCGCTGCCATTTGGTGTGTTCACATGATTTTGTGACTTTTTGGAGCATTTTTCCTGCAGTCTTGGGCTCTGCTGATATTTCTGAAATTTATAAGACTCTCACAGATGTAGGAGAAGGAGTCAAGAGACTGACTCCATTTTATTCATCCTTTACAATTTCCCTACTCCGTGAACATTGACATTTTATTCTTTGCAGGTTTTTTAGGTTCTTTAATGAAAGCATTAGTTTTTATTGAAAAGGGCAATTTTGAAATAAGGCTCTTTGGCTGCAAGTGATTAAATATCAATCTCATTCGATCAAAACTATTAAATTCTTTCAGCAAGATTGTATTGTATAATTTCTTAATACATATGTGGGGCTGCTGTTTACACAATGGTCTTTGCAGCATTTTGGGATATCTGTTACTTGCATATTGTACTATTTTGCTCATAGTGGTTTTTGTTCATAGTCATGATCACTAAATATTCAGGAATACTTGTTGCTGTTTTTCACTGTGCTCTAAACTGGCATCACCAATAAGACTGCTCTACTTAAGGAACATAAAAAGACAGAAAATCTTCCAGTTCTAGCTGCTTGTGTTGTCTTTCTAAATTACATTGTTTATTCTCCTGGACTATAAAAGAAAGTTGCAAGTGATGTCAGTAGGTGGCCTTTGGGATTAACACATGCTAGAACTTTACAGTTATTTATAATGTGAAATCTCTGTAACTGTATCCTCATTGCAGGAGGAACCTCAAGCCTACTTAATAAATTTTAATCCCTCTATTCCCCTTCCCCTTTGCCCAGACATCATTCAAACATCTGTGACCAAGAAAAGTATTTTTTTCTGAAAGGAAGAACTCATATTAAATCTATCCATTGGCAGCACTGCCCGGACTCCTAAAATATGAGAATCTTTTTGTAACTGTTTTTAGTAAAATAAATCATGGCACCGGCCACCTCACCCTTCCTTCTTTTATATTCAATGAATAGATTTAAGATTGATTATGATTCTCTCCTTTTTCAACCAGTCCTTCTTTCTTAAAGGTTTTAAATTCCCTTAATTTTCTGTGTGGAAGACAATTCTGCCTCCTACTCTAATTCAGATAAAAGTTTTAATTTATAAAACTCCTGTGGGTGTTATAGTCTAGGCCACACATCATTAATGTTTCTGCAATTTAACTCAATACAAAGGAATTAAAGATTTGTTCATTACACTTCTTGGGGACCACTGAGAAGCAGTAACTGTGTTCCCAGGGCCTGTGGGCCAAATGCCCCCAGGAAATGGATCCAGTGCACCTTACTTGTGTCACTTGGGAGGAAAAGTAATGGAGAGAGCGGAACTCTGACTGTGATCCTGAAAAGGTGTGGAAAATCAGATCAGGGTCTCATTGTTATGAATTAAGATCAACACCAAAAGAAGCAAATAAACCAGTAGAGATCCATAACTTATATACCCCCACAAACCAAATCAATACATTTTATTTTAATGCTGTTTACATAGATAAACAAGAAAAGTGTAAAGCTAGAATTTTCATGTGCTCTCAGTCACAATTCGATTTTATCACATGGTCTGCTTACAATAAACGCTCAATCAGAGTTTCTCAGCCTCTGTGAGCTCTACATCCTGATTTACCCTTTGCAGAGATGGAACCTGGCCTTTTACCTTAGCTGCTGCTAAGACTTAGTCATTGTTCCCATACAATCTTTCTCACAAAAGCTATTATCTACTGCTATTTGGATGTCACTATTGATAAAAACTTAAAACATTATGGAAACAACAATTTCAACTTAATTGAGGAGGGAAGATAGAAAAGAGACTTCAAGTGTGAAGCATCCAGCTTTTTGAGCCATGTACTTTTGAATGCTTTGCCTATTTGATATTCTTGACCATTTTTCAAAGGAAATCTGGATTTTGACAAAAAGTGGAATCATGAGGATTGCTTTGGTTTTAACTGAAACATCAGGTTTTTGAAAGAATGCTATATTGGTGAAGAGTATTGAGAGATTTTCTGCAGAACATTGATTTAATGGTGATAGTGAAGATAATATTTTGTCTTGCAGAGCTTGATAGGTGCAATTTTAATAATTTAAACAATAATTTACAGGTGTTGTATATGTGGTTTTTATGGTATTGTCTTATTTTTTGAAATTATGCTTTGTGGTTTCAGGTCTCTTGAGCTGACATATGCTCTGGGCATGAATCTAGGAGATGATGCAGAAACTGTCATGGGTTTTCAGATATCATCCCTATTTAATTAGATTTTTCTTTTCCTATTTAGAAATCAAACACTATTTAGAAGTTCTTTAGGACTTATTTCCAAACTGTTTTTTATTAATTCTTTTCACAAGCAAAGACCATAAAGCAAGTGGGAATTTACATCTGATATTCCTAGATGCACTCCTTTCAGAAGATATCTAATCTTTCACTAGAGAGAAGTTTTTACAGATCTCAGTCGCTGTAGTTCCTGTTCCATTTAGAACATATCAATAAAATTTCTTTGCATTATCATCTCAATGTGTTTTATGATCTGTGAGGATGAATTTCATTGAGGTTATTCCATATTCAACATTTTACCTTATTTTGGGAAATATGGAGTTGCATGAAATATAGATTAATACTGTTTGGCTATCTTGGATTTGATCCCAGGTTCAACTGGTGAAAATGATGTATATTCCAATCTGTTCCTTGGTTGTTTTTGTTTAAAGAATTTGTATAGATTGAAATGCAGCTGCAAGTGTATTAGTGATTTTCTATTGCTTACTTGTCAAGATTTTTATTGTGTGGATGAAAAATAGCATTTCAAAACCTGGCAGCATATTGACAAAAACAGAAGAGCACTTTGTGTAATTCTCTTTTGAAAAACTACCTCTTTTAGAGACAGAGATTGCCTCAGCTACTTCCATTCATATGTATCTTGATCAATAGATTTATTGATAGCTTTTAGCCAAGATTTAATTCTTTTTTTCTCCTCAGTTCACCATGGTGCTCACTTTTCTGAATTAAGAAACTAGAATTAGGCTCCTATAAGCAAGACATACAATATGCAAGTGCTCTAGGTGTAAAAGGAGGCATTTGACCTTTTGTTGCTAATCTGTGACAGGTGCAGGCTATTTTCTTCCAAATGGTGTTAATTTTCATGTGCAAATCCACCCCCTGAAACCTGCATTCTATATATCCACCACAGGGGAATTGGTGGTCATCATGAGTACTGTAATGGACAGCTGAGAGGGATAATCACTGATATTTCAGCACATTTATGCTCGCGACTCAGTCGGGTTTAGTGCACTTCTGTTTTCACTGCTTATTAGGGAGACTGAAGTTAGTTATTCATGGCCGGACAAAAAAAAAAAGTGTCTGAGAAAGTTCATGTGCCGGGAACAGCACATTGTTACAAATTAGTTTCCTTTACCATTTCTGGCAAACTCATTACAAAGTAATCGCGCCCTGCGCTGAAGTGCACTTCCTCTGGGACCAATAACTGTAAATAAGCAGGGCTGCAAGCTGGCTGATAAGTTGTTGTTCTGAAGATAACGGTCCTTTTTAGCAGAGTGTTTGACCTTTTTCTTTATATTGCCTCAGGCTTGTCTAAGACCCTCAAGGTCTATTTTTCATCTTAAAAATTCTCTGTAGGCAAGCACAATGTGCGGTTTAAGAAGATTTTAGGATTGCTTAACATATCTATATTTTCTATTCTAACATTTTTATGATAATTGTTAGAATGTTTAGTAACTTTAGCTAGCATTTTCTTCAGCAGGTTTTCTTTCTTTGTGTAAAGTACACTTTTTATTGATGTAGGAAGCAATAACATTAATATTTTATGAGGACTAAGTGTGTGTTGCATGATTAATAAAATAGTATCATTGGGCTTTTGTCTGACTTTTAAAGAAACTTGAAACATGCTATTGACCCCTTTCACTATTCGCATTTTGAGAGCATTGCACTAAACATTACTCTGTGAAGTAATTTAAGCAAATATAATTAAGAATTTCGGCTCGAATGATTAAAGGAAAGTATGTCTCCTCTTTTCTCAGTATGCTAAGAGTATTGAACAGAACTGTGACTGAAAATTGAGCGTGTCTTAAAAACAAACCCCAAGGCTAAGTGAAAGTCAGTTTATAGACATTTGGGAATTTGATTTGTTCACATCTTCCCATCAGTTTAAAAAGATCTGTGCTAATATTTCTGTAAAATAAAATAATAATAGAAAAAAACCCCTGCAACTAATTTCAGAGTGCATAGGAGAGAAAATCCAAAATGCTTTGCAAAGTGCTGTCTACCCTAATAAATTACTTGTTTTACTTTTAAGATATAGTCAGAAAGTCATTTGACATATAGATGTGCACCCAAATTATTCAAAAAAGTTAAACAAGAATTGCCTTAGAATGCCAACCAGTTCAGATTTCATTGCTCATAATGTTGGGGTTTTTCTTCTGTTGCAGGTCGCATTACTCGATCAGTTCATTAATCATACGTGTACCTTAAATAACATTAATATCTTGTGTTTTATAATGTTAACCCCCAAATATAGTGCTAATCACAAGATATGGAGTGATGAGGCTTTGAAGAATGTTGTATACTCTCATATAAAAGTTCTGTATTTATAGAATGGAGTGGTGATGAGTTCACATGGGCATGAACTCAAAGTGAAGTAAAGCAAAGCTGATGTTTTCGTAGTGTGAGACTTTTTTCTCTGATTTTAGAAGAATATACTTAACCAATGAGGTTGTGAACAGACTCTTTTACTGATATCACAAGTGACCAGACTAGCAATGTACACAGAATAAGAACTGTGCACACAAAGGGTCATACAGTAATTGTATCATAACTGAAAACTGTTGGTAGGTCCATTACACAAAATTGGTGCTATCTGGCTTTCTCTTACATTTGTCACAATTTCAGAATACTATTGGCTGCAGGTACTGCAAAGTACTGTGTATGCATTCTAGAATTGTGCAGAAATACCTGGGACTCAGGAGGAACTTGCTGTCTACTCACTTATTAAGTTGTTTTCTCTCTTGCTATGTATTTAGCAAAAAAGGCAAGAAAAAAAATTATGGAATTAAAATTTACTTAAAAAAATCAGTTTAGAGGTGGTTTGCACTTAAGAAAAAAAATGTTTATTTTCAGTGTTAAAATGTTAAAATGGCTTAATATCTACATGGAATGTTGTAATCAATGTTTTAATTCCTGTTCCATAGTTTCTAATGCATGTCACTGTGGGACCTGTGGTATTGGAATATAATTCTCATCCATTAGAATAAATGCATTTCCCATGATTACATCACTCTGAAGGCAGAATAAAAAACTGTTCAGTTTTTTAATGAGATTAACATTGGGAATTTTATATTCTTTCTTGGACACCAAGAAATGTTTTTCAGTAGCATTATCAGTTTTCTACAAAGCATCTCTTAAAGTGAGGAGGTGTTTTGTTCCTACAGTTCTTGGCTTCTTTGTACCAAAACTGCTGTCTTGTTTAATGACATTGCTATGTGGGCTGAAATTAGGCTGACAGATTGTGAGCAAAGGCTGTGATATTACAAACAATAGACTATTGAGCACGAGGAACTTGTTGAATTAGTTACCGGAGGCATTAGTGCTCAGTCCAGCCTCTTTAGCATCTGGAAGACAGAGAAGAAATAGTGGGCTAATGAAATGTCCAAATGACACCAAACTGCAGAGGGCTGCAGGTGACAATGGCAGCTGATGTGTGCCTGGTAAGGGGCAAAAACTAGTAATAAACCAATAAACTCACAAAAGGAAAAATATAGTTTTCTCTCTTCACTGGGAGTGAAGAGAGAAAACCATGTTGGGGTTCTTGAGGAATCAAGCACACTGATGATTACATTTTAAGGGCTCTGCTGGATTTGAGATGGGTTTTCCAGAGCAGACTGGATGGCAGTGGCTCCAGCACACCAGCTCTTCACCTTCCGTGATTCCCCTGACATCAGGACAATTCTCCAGTGCTAGTTTAGGGATCCTGAGGACTCTGTAAAGCAGTTCTGAGTGGGTCATCTGTTCCCCATCCAGTTCAGGTTAGCTTGATGTTGAAACTGAAACTGAAATGTGCAAAAGGTCAAAATCAAGGTCTCATTTTGCTCTGTTTTAATTATTCACTTAATAATCTTTTAGTTTCTTATGCCTTGCAGTACAAGTTTTTAATGGTCTTTGAACTTTAAGTATGAATTTAATTGCTTCTGTGTCTTTCTTTGGGAGTAATTCCATCAAAATTTGCACCTCTGCTCTGCAGATAACCTAATCCATATCTGGAATTCCTGGGATTGCTGGGAGGCATGTATATTAGTTTATTAGTTGACAAGTTGGACCTAGCCCACCATCTGTGTTCATGCAGCCTGCTGCCTTAACCCTAGAGAATCTGCTAGGCTCACATGCACAGCTCAGGCTGAAGTGAATTCACACACCAAACTTTGTACAGAGAGATGTAAATCTGAGACCTGTGATGCAAGTGGAATCTAAACTTTTGGGATGAATACCTTGAACTACCTAAATCCTGCAATATCCAAGGAATATTATTATCCCAGCTATGTCATTTAGGCATGACATTTAATAAAAAATAAAGCAAAACAAAATTACTTAATTAAAAGTATTACTATGGAATAGCTTGGTTTTTACCATTCTTATTTACTTTGGATGATAATCCGTAGGAAATCATAGTTTACGTTCAGATTTGAGTTCAGTTGTCAATAAGGGATGGGTCTGACCCCTGTGGCAGAACATGCACTTAGATGTGTCAGGGACTTCAGCTAAAGCCAGGAGCTGTGGTGGGTTGGCTTTGCTCACCCAGTGCTCTCTCACCCACACTCCTCACCAGGACAGAGGTGAAAATAAGGTGGAAAAGCTCCTGTCGAGGTGCAGACAGGGAGGGCTCTCACCAGTGGGCTGCACAGGCAAAACACTGCTCTGGGGAGACTCATTTATTGCCAGTTAAAATAGGTTTGCATAGTAAAAATCAAAGAGAAATTAAACCAATGCCTTCTCCCTGCCCTTCCCTGTTTCCCAGGGTCATCTTCCCCACACAAGGAATGGTGCAAGGGGCTGAGGGCTGATCCCTCCTTGCTCTCCTGCTGCACCCTGGGCCTTTTCCCTTTCCAGGGCCACAGTCCTGTCAGGAGCACCTGCTCCAGCCTGGGTCCTCTGTGGGTCACTGCTCCTCCAGGAGACACCAACCTGCTCCAGCCTGGGTCCTCTGTGGGTCACTGCTCCTCCAGGAGACACCAACCTGCTCCAGCCTGGGTCGTGTGTGGGTCACTGCTCCTCTAGGAGACACCCTCATGCTCCAGCCTCTCCCCACAGGACACTGGGCTCTCTGTCCTGGCTCCCAGAGCATCCCCTTCCCTGCTCCTCCTTGGTTCTCCTCAGGCTTCCTTGCCCCTCTGCCTGTAGAGGATTTTGCCCTTCCCTGGACACTTTTTCACCACCTGGGCTGAGGGGCTGGGCTGTGCCATGGGCGAGGCCATTCTGAAGCCATCTGGGAATGTCAGGAGCAGGCTGGGAGGGGCAGGGGCAGCGCAGCCTCTCCAAGAGCCAGGCCTGCAGCCCCACTGCCAGCACCTGGGCACGGACACTCACCATGGCAGGTGACATTATTTGTGTTTGGCAGGGGCATTCTGGCTTTGCAATAGAGCTGTTTTTCCAAATATTTCCAATGCCAAGTGCCTCCTTGAGGCGAGCCCTCAGGAACAGATTGAGAGCGCGGAGCAGGTCCCTGCAGAGGGAAGCAGTGGAGAGAATTTTCTTCTGAAAAGAAGGCTGTGGGTAGGAAAGTAGAGGATAACATTAAAAATAGAGAAGATTAAGCATGTTCCATTAGTAAAGCCAGAAACAATTTAGGATAAGGTAGAAATCCTGGAACTGTATTGATAAACAGAATTAAAAATGTCTTTTTCCCTCTTCTTTTCCAGCCCAGAGCAGCAGATCAGCTGAATTTTGCTGCTCATGCTGGTATTGAGCAATGTGTTGCCAGAGAACAGTCCTATTGACTGCAGTGGGACTTGCTGAAGAGGGAATAATTTAGCTCAAATAACATTATAAATACACATTAGAACCCAACAGTATATTTCCAACCCAAAAAGATATATCTAACCCCCAAAATATATTTGAAACCATAAACCCGGGTTTTCAGTGCTACATTTTAAAAAGAAATGTAATTTAGCATGTGAGCTAAAACATGGCCCTGTCTTACAAGATGAGATGGGTTTTGGATTGGATCAGGAGAATGTAAAGTCTTATTTTTGTAGTGTATAAATGAAATGGACAATCTAAACCCTGTCTCTAAAAATCTTGGCACACTTCAAAGGAAAAATGCCATTTTAGCAATTTAAAAGCACTTAGTGGGTTTTTCCAGTGCTGAACTTCATTTCTATAGCCAGTGTGGTTGCCTGCTGAATAATGCCATAGGGGACAATGTAGCTCTGACTACATTTAAAAATACTATTCCATGAAATTCACTGGGAACAAGCTGAAGCAAAATCTCATTTGTGTCTTTGGAAGGAGGTGATAGTGGCTGTAAATGGTGAAGGAAAAGGACTGAGATGGTTTTTGAATTGTAGGAGAGATGAAGGCTGGACCATCTGTGGGGAGAGAGGGATGCTTAGAGCAACAGCCAGAGGGGCCAGGCAGAAATCTGGGGACTCTTTATTGTTACAGGGAATTGAACATGAGCAACAATTGGAAAGAAAGAAATCCTAACAGGTGGGGACTAAAAGACGGGCAGAGATATCATTAGAAAAGTGAAAAAAGAAAAAAGGAAACAATTAAAAGGATGTTAGAACAAATAATTGGAATATTCAGATAAGAGGAGACAAAAGGTCAATTTGACTGAATAATGAAAATCTGTGTTGTCTTCTTTTTGGTATGTAGCTTAATGCTACATATTTTATTTTATGACTACAATGAAGCCTTTAAAAATAATTCTGAACTGCCTTTAAAAGCTAATTCTGATCTGTTGCAAGGCCTATTTTACTTGTATATTTTAACCAACGGAGGTAGAAGTTTTAAAAACATTTCTCAGTGTTGTTTCTGGAGAGTTGATCAGCCATTCATTAAAACACATCCCGTTTCATCTGTTCTTGGTAGGGAACCTTGGCCGGGTGGACCACGTCACAGAGTTTGAGTATGACCTCTTCATTAGGCCAGACACCTGCAACCCACGCTTCCGAGTCTGGTTCAACTTCACTGTGGAAAACGTGAAGGAATCACAGGTAAGTGATAACAAATTAGATGGTACGATGGCTTCAAAAATTGCTTACTCCTGTATATGTTTTCTTTAACAAAAAAGATGACACCCTGTGTTTGCAACTAAAAATTTCTTTAAAATGTATCTTTGTTCTTTGACTTTTTCATAAACAAAAGCAGGTATCAGCAGGAGTGGGTGTGACCATGCTTTTCACCTATCCAAGACAGGAGGTAATTGCAAAGACAGTACAACTTTTGCCAGCTAACAGAACTGGTATTAATAATGGCTGCCATGTATTTGTGCTTTTGCATCCTAACCAAATATGTGTGTTAATATAGGAAAAAGATGTCCATCATAGCTGTTCAAATATTATCACTCAAGCCTGCATTTAATACCTGTAGAACAATGGGGTAGCTTTGCAAACAGGCATTTCCCTAGTGGCTTGTAGCAGAGGAGTTGCTTGCCAACGTGTCCCTTGTGAAAGAGGAGGTTTAAATGTGAAGCAAATTGATAGGCAACTGTTTCACTTACTTTTAAATAATGTTTTTTGCAGTAAAGATGCCCCTTGAGAAAGAAACTTCCTTGCTCTATTTTTTTCACTTATAAGAGTTATATACTAACTTTCACATTGAAAAATAATAATAAAAAAAATTCATTTCACTTTTCACGTGCGCCTTGAATTTTGTGCTGGTGGCCTGCCTTAGTTTATCAGAATCAGTCTGTAATTTTTACTTAATGGAAATAAAACATATTTAGTAAAAGAAAAAACTGCAGAAGCTTGATAGTTGCATTTCTACGAGACTAATATCTTAATATCCAGCACTGTATCATTCCTGCTACAACTGGAAATCATGAAATTGTTTATCTATCGTCCTGGAGCCTGATACTTTATCAGACAGACCCTTTCCCCTGCTGTGCCTTACTCAACTATGATCAAATTATATAGTCATGAGATGAATGGGAATCTGTCTCAAGGAGGCAAAGAGATCGGGTAGAAAGATACAATATATATCTAGTGCTTACAGGATATTTGTTTTCATGGTTGTCTACATGAAAGAGAATGGTTCCACTATTAAGTTTGACTTGTGAGGTCTGTTTTTATAATGTGTGCTCCTATAATCTTTTTCTCATCTCTCCAATTTCCGTTAAAATGAGACCTGCCTGGACGTAATCTAGTCTGGAACCTTTTTTAGGTCTTTGTACTACAGGCCATGGGCAGCATTAGTCATTGCAGCTCAGCTATATTAAATGAAAGTTAGAAGCTGCTACATCAAACATACTGTGTAATGTAATTTGTTTTCTGCATTTTGATTATTTTATGTTTTACTAGAAACCAGTAACAAGGAAGTCCAAACTATTCCGTATTGCTTCAAAATGTTGCCATAATGCAAATACAGAGGATCTTTGATCATATTATGCATAAAAGTAGATATTTTAATGGCTTTCTATAAATCATTACCTGGATAATATTGCATTTATTTTTGATATATCATATAAGTAATGTGTGAAGAAGGCACATCTATACATTTATATATATTAGGTCTGGTTTCAGCCTTTTGGATAAGGACTCACAAAGAGTAGCTGCTTTTGTTTTTTATATTACCTATTAGTGCAGTATTTTGTGTTATTAATCTACTGATAAATGAAAAGAGAGACCAATTAGACATTCCAGCTAATTTTACCATCCATGCATTATTCTATAAGAAAACAGGTTCTTTGCATTCTTCTGGTTTTAATTTTCTGAAGTCATGGAGCTTCCATTTCCTGTCTCAAAACTGTTTTATAGACTCCTCTCACTTACAGTGTTGCTTGATTTTTAGCCTAAAGCTTTCCTTTATTTAATCCCACAATTCCCAGTTGCAATTCTGCTTAGTAATAACTTCTCTTGGTACAAATAAATCCTCATCATCCCTGACTAACATTCCTCATCATTTGTGTGTCAACCTAGCTATCATGTTTGGTTCTTTCAGCCCTATATCCAATAGATCACTTTACCTTTTAAGTATTTTTCTGCTTTGGGGCCTTTGGACTTTCATCATAGGTGAATCTTTTAGTCCTTTGATAATTAGCCCAGTTTCCTAAGGAACTAAAGCTTATATGATCACACTGTCTACTTGCTAGCCTAGGTATTTGTATGGCTGCTGATCCCTCTCCTCTCTTTTCTCCTTCAATAGCTTCTTAACTCTTGGCCAGTTTCAGCACCACTGGACAGGAATTCCTGTAAGTTTTGGGAAAACAGGCTGCCAGATGGGCAAGAGACCCATTAGTGCTCCCACTGGCAGACAGGCTATAGTATAAGATCATTTCTTATTAAACATCAGAGAATCCACAGAGGAGATGAATAGGAGAAAGTACTCATTGGAATTTGCATTTTTAAGATACCAGAGAATCCAACCATGAAATCCAAATCCATAGCATTTAGTAATTTTTCTTCTCACAGAACTTCTTGTTTTTATTATTATTCTTCCTCTTCCAGTTCCTTCAATATTTTCTTTATAGTGCGGAACTAAAATTTAATGGATAATTCTGAGTATGCTAATCCCAATTTACAGAGAAGGGGCTTGAGTCCCTTTGCTCTGTTACTGCCTCACTGTAGACAGCTGGAAATTGCAGCAGCCTTTTGTTGCTGTATCACTATGGAAACTCAGGCCTAATTTGTTTTTCCCTATCATACAGAAGTCTTTTTTAGAGTGATTGCTTCCTTGCTCCCGTTACGTATGTCTGAGGTTACTGTTGTGCTTCATAGGTAATAGAGCTAAGCTCTGTGCCATGCCAGTGACAGCCCTAATATTTCCAGAATTATTTTTAGAATTTTATTATAAACTTGGTTTATTTGCTGTTCACTTCCTGACGTTGAAGTAGAACCAACAGACTTTTTTTTTAATTTGGAAGTTGGTAAATTAATTTCTTCCTCCTTATGATTTGGACTTCTACATCAGACATTTTTTTTTGTTGTCAGTTTTATTTATACTTGTTTTAACAAGGAAAAAAGATTTTAAAAAAAGCTAATGCCTTATATTTATGAGGGGAAATGAGCCATTGTGTAAGATACCTGCAAGATGTAAAATTTGGTCTTCTGGTCTCCTTACATGGTTTCTGACTTGCAACTCAGTTGGTCTGAAAAGATGTGAGCTATGATTCTTTTTTCTTACTTGTTTGGTGAATTCAATTAACACCAATATTGGAAAAGAAGAAAAATATTTCTTATATATAAGGAAAACACATGGACTTTTATGATTTACACATATCCATGAAAGGGAGAGTGAAGGAAATAGGATTTGCTGTGGAACGCATGGTCTCATGGGCAAAGCCTCCAATTTCTCTAATTATATACATGTCACAGGCTGCTCTCTATTCCTGATAATGCTCTTTACTGGGCAGGGTTTGCTTCCTATTCACTTCAGCCATGGCCCTTCAAACACCATCTACGATTTTGCTAAATTTCTTCTCTGCGCAGTCGGAAATTGGATGAACAAATTTCATCTCCCAATTGCATTTCAAGTATTTTAAATACACAGTGCTTCAGGTGCAAGATTACCTCTGAGCTAGAATGGCTTTAATGCTATTACTAGCAACAGTGATTCATTTGAGCTTTTTGGGAAAAAAGGAAATGTGTGTACGTGTGATAAATTGTAAAAAATATGCGGGTATACCGATATTGGAGGATTTTACAGGTGAAAAGAAAGATTATTGTTTTTGAGGGCCATAACCAGAAATTCTTCTCAAGTGCTTGATACTCACTGTTCCAGATACTGTAACCACAGTGGAAAAAGATGATCTTTGTCCTAGAAAATTTACTTTTGATTAATTTGAGAAGAGATGAGTTAAATACAAGAAAGCAATGAAAGGATCAAAAATATTTGAGGATTTTTAATTTAACACACAGCAGCCATATTATATCACTAAGTAATGCACATCTAGGCCTCATGACAAATTCTGTGTGTGTGTGTGTACCCTGAGGAGCTCTGCTGTCTGATGAATCATGTTGAGAAATGGTATTTTCACTGAGATTAAAAAAAGAATTTCCAACAGAAGGGGTTTCCTAATAGTGCCAAATTTTGTTCTGTAAGTGTTGATAAACACATTTGGAGCTCTTCATCACAAAGGTACTGACAAAATATACCAAGAAGGATAGAGGAGAAGAATGGATATTTGGCAGCTAGGACTTGATCATTACTTACAGTTAATAAATCAATCCAGATTGAGGTTAAAATCAAAGAACCAAATGTTATTTACTTTAAAGGCATTCTCTCTGTTACTTTGGTCGCTGTTGGACTGAAACTAGAATTTTGACTCATGAATTTTTTTTGGGTTTTTTATGTGTGAGGTTTTATGTGTGGGTTTTTTATGTGAACCAGGAAAAAGGATAGCCTGTTCTTCAGAAATTTAAACAGGATGCCCAGGTAAGACAGAGATTATCATAACTGGACATTATTATGAATGCATGGAACTGTCATTGTAGAATTTTATGGGTTTTTTTCCTACACTATTTTGTAAAATATAAAAGGCTGTAAGATCTCTGTTGTCTTTAATTGATTAGATATTCAGGAAATATTTGTTATTGATGGTGGATTTTATAATATGTTCAGGCCTCTTTTTACTGTCCTAAAACAACTCAATGATCCTTAGCAGACAACTGCTTCTTTATGATGTTACATCTGTGATTGTTTAAAGATATGAGTGATACATGTATAGGGAGAGATAATGTCTCTCTTTATACCAACTGACACATTTTGGAGAAGCAAGGGGGAAAAAAAAGGAAAGCAGGCATAATTTGAGGTACTCAACCTTTTTTTCTGACCTAAGAACTCATTCTGTGCAGTTAATTCCTGCAGAAGCTGCATCCAAAGTAAGATGGAGTGAATATGACATCAAAAGCAGGCTAAAGTTGGAAGCAGGCTACCTTTTTACTTTCTTCTTCTTAAGCAGACATGCTTTGCTCTACTGTCATTTGGGAATTTAAGTTACTGGTATCAAGATGCTTTCTAACATCTTATATTCTTTCCAGCTTCTCATTTGAGAAGACAGATATTTTCTTTACTGTGCATTAAAGGCTATATTGCATTTGCCTAGCTTTGGAAAATGCATATGTAAAAGGACATGTTTTTATGAAAGAGTACAGATCTGAAATTTTGGAGTGAATACATTTGAAATGAATGAACATTTTTTGCAACAATTCCTAACCAACCCTAAATGCATAATTTCTTTAGTGTGTTTCATTGCATATACCTTCTTAATAAATTAGGTATACATCACTCATTTATTAAAAATTTACATTAATAATTTATTAAACCTCTTCTGGTCAGCTCCTGTAATCTCTTTAAATAGCTGTTTATAATAATTTGCAAGGAGAATCACTGGATTATTTGAATTTTTCCTATTTAGGAAGCCCTCAGCTGTTATCCACCTTTATGTACTCTTATGTGAATTTTTAGCACGCTAGAAAGAGACGTCCAACTCTTCCTGTAATTTTGGTATTTTGGTCACTGTTTACAGGTAGGCAGAACCTCATCTTTTTCACATCCCAGTTTTGTTTTGTCATATGAATTTATTTTGTTTCCTTTGTTCTGATACTTTTCTTGAAAACCATCTGTCTTTAAGAGGTTAAATGGGTATCAGCAAGCTGGCTGACACTACCAGCTCACATTCCCATTTTGACTTCAAGATGTAACTGTGAGTTACATCTCAACTGTGAGTGAGCATCACTGCTACAACTTTTAATTTCCTGCTTACTGTAGTGTTGGTATTGATTTAGTTAGAGCAGTATCAAGTTTTTATTTGTTTCATGTGTGAGTGAAGTTTTTCCTTTTCTCTTAGCAATCAAATAGTGGATTCCAGTTCTTGTGGCTGAACTTGGTCAAGATTTAAACTTCGACATGCATCTAAGGCTGCTGGGTTTGTCAGTCATTATCATTCATCATTATCATGTCATATCATATAATGATTTATTTTTCCTTGGAGAAAAGCAAATACTGCATAAAGGTTGAAGTTATAATCATTTTTCTAAGATTAAAAGGGGGACAAAGATGTCTTGAAACATTTTCATCAGGAAAAATCAAGTAAAAAAATTAATCTGAATTAGAGAATGGTTTCAGTGAAAATTCTTTGGTGTTCACTAGCAAATATGACAACAGTTGAGCAAAATAAGAGTTGTATGCTTGTATCCTTTGGGATTCCTTTTGGATTTTAGAAGCAGCAAAAGTCTGGACTTTAAGTTGGTTTTTGTTTAATCCGATGGCATCCCTGTGTATGACAATGTTGCACTGCATATCCTGCACTGGCCAAGTTCCTTAAGGCTGTATTTGTGTGCATATGTATATTTTATTTACAAACATGTGCATAAATCTATGTCTGTCTGCCTAGAAAGCGTGAGAGGCTGAGGTGGCTTCATTTGGATAATATCTTTTTAGCAACAGCTTTACTACAGGGTAAGCAGATAATTTCTTTGAGTAGCACATGCCCTTCAACTTGAAAAAAAATGGGAAAAGAAGGATGGAGGCAGAATCATGAAGGCTAATTTTGTAAGACCTTATGGTACCTTAGCACCAGGAAATATGAGTCTGTTACTTTTTGTTAGGGAAGGGCTTGAATTATCTGAAATTTATATTAAAAATTAAAATGGGTTATTTCAAAGGAGAGCCTTTGTATTTTTAAAAGTAGTTTTACTGATCCATGTGTTGGAAAGTGGTACAATCTTGTCCATGGGGTTAGATGATATCTACAGCAGTTGAGGTAATAGTTTATTTAATGAGGAAGCCATATGAAATGATAGTTAAATAAGAAACAAAGTGATGACATTTAAAATAGATTGCATGTGTGTCACAACATTTAAAAAAGAAAAATCTACTGAACATACTGCAGTTTTGAAGAAAAATAATGTTACCATTTTGGAAACTTGTGCCTATATTGGTCATGTATAAAATTAGATTTATAAATGATGATTCTTCCAAGTTGGAATCCTTTCAAGTACGTATAATTTTATTTTGGATCAATAATTCAGATGTGCTCGGAATAGATTGAGGGTGCATGTGAAACTTTGGTGAGTGCAATATAGTGTGCATGTCCATGAAATTATCCAAAGCTGTCATGACAGGTATCATCCTTTAAAAGTAATGAATGCAGGTAGGTTGGTAAACATGGGAAATAGTCAGCATTACCAAAACAACATCTTTCCTGGTGAAATATTCTCTCTTGGCAAGACAGTGTTAAATTCATAAACTTTTTCTGTTCCAGGTGTCTGTAAGAACATTTCAGATTCCAGTGTTCAGTAATTATTGCACATGAACTGTACTCTTCAGATTTAACATTGCCTTTTGCCTACAGGAAACTAATGGCCAGGTGTGTTTAATTTCCTGTGATGGTGGCATCTGTCACTCAAAATGTCAAAAAGACATTATAGATGTCATCAACAAAATCAGTGCTCTGATGATCTTGATGTCAGGGATGTGACATGCTTATTTTTCTTTCAATTTAAAACCTTTTTGATTTCTGATTAAATACTCTCTTTTTTACTTCTAGAGTGAATTTTTTGAACTTTCCTGCTTTTAGATTTTTTAATCTTTTAAATTCAGAATAATTTTTAATTTTTTAAAATTCAGAATATCTATGTCTCCCATTGATTTCTGAGGGAGCAAAGTTCCTGCAATGTTAAATGCTACAGAAAAATTCCATCCTGATCTCAATTAAATATTTTGTTCCTTTGCTATACTCCTTATAAGTATATGCTTAGTTTATAAAACTCTGGAGCTATCACACATTAAGATATGCACTTTCAATTTTTTTAGGGAGCAAATAAGATTAAAATGCCATGATTTGTAGCTACTTTCCTTTTTGTTTATTAGTTTGTTCGTTTTTACTGTTAATTGAAACTGGAAAACTGTTTATATTATCTGAGATATTACATTATATATAGTTAAATTATTACGTTTCTTCCAGCAAAATAAATTTTAATTTATCTATTGAAGAAGCTGTGAAATACTCTGTAAAATGACTGTGCAATTTTGTTTGCTTTGAGAAATGAAGGAAAATTAACACTGGATTTATAAACTGGACTCTTAACATGGAGCTGCTGTATTTTACATACAGAATGCAGAATAATCAGCTGAGTGATTCTGATGATTGAGTACAGTTCCCCCAGTTTAGGATTTGACCTGTACACCCTGTATGGGCAACATCTGCTGTTACACCACAGCTCAGGATGGCTCTGGTAATTTTTTGTGATTTGAGAAGCTCCATGGAAGCTTCTAATTTTCATAGTAGCACTACCATGATGAACTGTGTCTCATTACTGTAAACTGATGGCAGCTGTTAATACTATTACAGGCAGAGACTTTTTATTTAAGGGAAACATTAGCCAGTAACTGGTAGATTTCTGACACAGTATTACATAAGGCTTCCTGTTAGGAAGGAGAGCAAAGAGAAATGGATTTGAACCCATTAGTATCAGAATTACGTGTCAAAAAGCTAGAGCAGAGTTCAATTTATTTCTGCAATAAAGTGTAAGCTAGAGATTGACTTGACAATTATTTTACCTTACATTGCTCTGGTTGTTCTGAGATGACTATTCCAACATCAAATCATCTTGTTTGGACATCTTTTACAGAATAACATGATAGTCTAAATATGCATTATGTTATGTAGGAACTAAAACTCGGCAGGTTTTTTCAAGTAGAAATGAGTTTTTTATTACTCCTTTTACTAGAGGATGTATATACAGTGGAACACATTCAGCATAGATTTAAAACAACTGCATGTATTTTCTGCTAAATCTAGTGCATGTTGTTGAATGGCGTTTACATTGTAATAGAAAGGATAATCTTTCTGAGGCTTTAGTGGCTTGGTATAAGGAATACAAATAATCTGCCCAAAATATTTGTTTTCTCTAAGCCAGTCAGTGAGCAGGGCTGTGGCTCCTGTTTACCAGTCTCTTTTTTTTTCCCCTAATAATTTTCCAAGATAGGAGACAAAAAAATCAGACAACCACTTCCTTATTATAATTTTCTACTTTGAGAAGAGCAGTGTTACCAAAATTTTTGCCCACTTAATGTATGTATTGTACTACTGAACACCAAAGTCCATGAAATCAGAGCCTTAACTGTGAGCATTGTAACAAGCTCTTATTGGAATGGCAATTTTTCCTGTCTTGAACTGATGGTCCTCTAAAGAACACTTATTTAATTTTCTAATTGTGTAGCATAATTTTTGGAGGGTGTTGTGTTCATTGTCCCTCTGAAAATTCTTCACAGCTGATGTTTATCAAAAATTTAATAGAAGTAACATTATACCAACATGCACATTCTCCTAGCAGGTTTTCCTTTCCCTTTGCATGGTTTCATGAAGGACCACGTTGTACTCAGGGGTGATGCAGGGAAGTAGAATTGCAGCTTTGCAGCTGGTTATGTGTTCATGTTCTGATCTTCTGTGAACTCTGGGGGCAAAACTAATCCCACAATCAAAGCACTCGAGTCTTGTGGGGTCCATGGCAGGGCATTTCCTGGCCCTGCAAATTTGACAGTGATGCTGAGTACCTCCAGTGTTAGGTTTAGAATCACCTCAATAGCCAGATTAAACCGAATATCCTTCCTGGCAGGCATGTGGAATGGCAATTCCATGGCTTTGGAATATCCAGGATGAAACTACAATAGCTGTTCCTTGTGGGTTGTCTCTTCCCTATGGCTGCAGAAGGATTTCTTTGAACCAGAGGTTAATATAGCTACCTACCTAAGTCAATTGCTATTGTACATGGAGTTATATATATTTATTGTATTGATTTAAAGCCTGTTCATTATAAAAATTAGCCTATAAAAAGAGATGGCATGTATGCAGGGAGGTAATTTTTTTTTTTTTTTTTCCCCCAGGAATTTCTCATGCATAGATACAAATGAATTTTCTAAATGTAAATGTTTGGCAGATTATTCTTCAGAGACACATATTGATTTCTGTTGTCACNTATTGATTTAAAGCCTTTTCATTATAAAAATTAGCCTATAAAAAGAGATGGCATGTATGCAGGGAGGTAATTTTTTTTTTTTTTTTTCCCCCAGGAATTTCTCATGCATAGATACAAATGAATTTTCTAAATGTAAATGTTTGGCTAGATTATTCTTCAGAGACACATATTGATTTCTGTTGTCACCCTTCAGTGAGATTGACTGTAGGTTACTGGGAAATCCTTTCCAAGCACATACAAAAAAAAAAAAAAGTAAAATATGATTTCCTTGACAGTTAGTGAAAAGAGACAGAGTAGATGTTAACAAATTAACTGTGTTTATTCCATCCTCACCAGTTTAAGAGTCTTTCAGCTTCTAAAAATCAGCTCGTTTGGTGCTTATGGAATGCAGGTCCATATTGCACTGGGTGAGCTCGAAAGCATGTTTTGAAATTCATAGCTTAGCAAAAGGGAAGCTTTGCATTTCCTGATTTTCCTTTGCAGATCTAAATGTGGAGTTGTGGCTCTCTCGCCAGAGTGGGAAGTACTGTATAATTTTGCAGTTTAGGCTATTCTATAATGCAAGTAGTATGAGTCTCATGGAAAACTGTGTGTGATGGCCAAGCTTAATCCTAAAATGTGTTTCATTCAGCTTTCTAATAAACCTTAAATTCATTAATTTCTGTGTCTTATAGCGAGTTTGATAATTATGGATTATAATAATTTTACACTTCAGTGCTTAAACCTAAATATTGTTCTACAAATAGTTTTTCTTTTTTCTTTTCCTTTTTTCTTTGTTATTTAGAGAGTATAAAATGCCTTCACGAATACCAGAGTTCAACCTATGAAGAATTTGTTTTTATAAGAATATAATTTTATATGTATCTAAGCAAGTTATTTTAAAACTTAGATAATATTTTTATGTGTTACAAGGGCTGTTAGATATAAGTGTTGAACAGCTTGTTATGTTTCAGTCATGATAAACATCAATTTCACCTAAAAATTAATAAAAAATTATTATTTCAACAGCTACAAAATCTGATCAATTTTTTCTTTCTTGGCATTGTGGTATTGTTAACCTCTATTAATTTGCTTTGTAAATGGTTTAAGAACTATTAGTGTCATGTCAGGTATAAAGTACGGTCAATAAATATTTGGTTTTAAAAATATATTTTAATATATAGGAGATGAGACTACTATGTTGCAGTAAATTACTGTATATTAATAAGATTTAAATCACAATTTCTATGCATTCCTTTGCTTGTTTTGTAGATAATAATAAATGTACAGAGTTGGATGGAAAACTCACCTTCTGTTGTTTCAAGGGAACAGTGATGCTTGGGTTTGTATGTGATTAGTAGTGAAGCTACAAATATTAAAATTATACAATGATGTAGTTGTATTTTCTCAAAAAATTTGGGAGCATTTTGAATTCAGAGGTTTTTTTGTGATCTCTCTCTGATGTACTTCAAGGAAGAAAAGCAGAAAGAATTTTTGAAAAAAAATTAATCTTTGTGGTAAATTTGGCTTTATAAAAAGCCAAACAAGCTGAGGCATTTTAACATAATTTTCTCCTGACTTAAACAATCTTAATTTTATCACTTTGCCAAACTGTGTTCCTTTGCATGAAGTATGTGCAGGAGATACTTCTGAATTTGCATTTTCATTAGATTTAGCATTCAGCACCTAATGCCATAAATTTGTTTTTGAAACTCTTTAATTCCCCTGAGTGTTCCAACATATTGAATGCTATTTGCTTTGTATTATGTTGGCAGCAAATCTGCAGTGAAAATGCTGTCAATATATATTCATAGCTAACATTGTTAACTAAAAGCAATATTGTTTTTCTATTGTAAGCTGTCACAAATGTTTGGCACCCTGTTGTGTAAGCCAAAAAAATGTCAAAGAAAGAAAAGAATATTTATGAAGAAAAGTGCAGTGATAGTGTCAAGTTTTCTGTATTAAAATACATTCCTTGTTTGTACAGACCTTTACAATTTATGAAATTGTGTTTTGTAGTAATGTAAAGTTAGAATATTGTGAGAAGATGCAGGCTGTTACAGATATTAAATGAGAGGAGCACAGTAAATGATACAGCCATTTTACTTTGTGTGTAATGCAATGCTTATCAGGCTGTAAAATGTATTCTACTACACCCAAAGATTATTTTATTAATACTTGTGCTATATATATGTGGAAAATGAATGAAAAATATTTTGCATTTTTTGTGGTTTTGAAGATGAAGTGTATAATTAACAAGAACAAATGCAAAGTTTTTAACATTCTCCTAGGGAGTATCCTTATCTTTGTGCAAGAAACACTGATTTGTTTATTTAAACAGTGTATTCCTTTTCCCAATCATTTATTCTTTTCTAATGAAACTTATATTTTTTTGTATGTGCATGCTATTATAAGAATGTCTTAGAACAGAGTATTAGAGAATTTCTGTGGGGAGAAATGAAAATAGAAAAATTCTGTCTGCCATGCAAATAACCATGTTAGTGCTAATACATAATAAACACCCATAAGCTAAAATAAGACAAGTGGCATCTTTTGTGCTACTCTTGCAAGTGTTTTAATCCAGAGAACTTGAAACCTAAGCCATGTAAATGGAAATTTCTGGATAAAGCACTTGAGGCACAACCAAGTTCCCTGGCCACAGGCTGGGGTACTCTGGGGGTGGCAGTGGAGGGCTCTGAGAAAAATCAGTGTTTCAGCCCCACATGTGGCTCTCACTGAAGCACCAGAGCTTCTCAAAGATTTCCTGTCCTCTCATCTCACCAAGGTAACATTTTGCTGTATTCACCTAGGTGAAAATATTAATCTGTGTGTAGTGAAGTACTGGCACCCTCAGAAATGCTGGCATTCATGACACTTTGTGTCATTCTCTGAAAAACCTGTTTTCTTACTGAATCGTAATGTGTCGAATTTGGGAAACTTTTTTGGTAAAACTTTAATAGATTTGGACATTGGTCAATGTAGTTTAAAAAACCCCAAATCTTAAATATTCTGATCTACTATTCAAGAACAATCATTGGTGAATTTATCTGAACACTCCTTTTCATACAGCAGTGTATTGGTGACACATATTATTGTGTATCATCTTCTGTGGTACTGGCCCATGGTGTGAATACATACTGCCTGATCGTGCTACATGATGCCAGTAAGAAGTCCTTTTTTTCCCTGCAGCTGATTTCACCCCTCTACTTCAAAATAACCTCAGCTTTCTGCACTGATATTTGCTCTGCTAGGGGAATACAGGTGCTACAAGTGATTTCACAAGGTCCCTGTTATGGACTTGCTATTTTCAAACATTTTCAAAGAAGTGCAAAATCACCTGAGTTTCCATTGACTTTAGTGACATTTCAGTACTATTAGCACCTTGGAAAATCGGCCTTTATATTCCTTGGCACCAATCTCTATAAATTCTCTCATGTGCTTTCAAGTAAACCCAAGCTAAGTCTCCCACTACTGTACGAATTATTTTTTTCCCTGCTTTTTTGCTCCCAATATACTTTCCTAATTTTCCTAAAGAAAAAGAAACCAAACAAAACCCATGAAATACATTTGATGTATGGAATTGCTCTCTGTGTTTTTGACTGGCATTATATAACAAGGTCAGAGATGTTTATTAATGTTCTAGGTGAATGTCCAGCCCATTCAAGTCCAAGAGAGAATCTTGCCCCTCTATTCATTCTTTTCTAGATTATTCCAAGAACTTGCACATGATTGAGTCTAATGTGTATCTGGAGAGGCAATATACTTGGACAATTACATTCACAGGTGAATAATATTTTTTAAACACAATAAAAAACTTTAACAGTTTCTTAAATGGCTCACTAGGTAGGGATTGCTGTTACAGAACAGGAGACAGTACTGCATCCTGCAGACAATTGACAATATGGACTAGCAGTTTTCATCCTTAATTTGATTCTTTTTCCTCAGTGGCAGAGAGATGCACGGTCCTTCTTACATTGTTTATCTTATTTTGGCATAACAGATTTAATCATGACTATATCCATTTTCCACAAAGTGTCTTGTGTCTTGAATCATAGAATGTTTAAATCTTTTACAGGTGTGGGATGACTGTGCAGCTCATCCTACTGGAAAGCTTTGGATTTCTGTGCATTTCTGTGGAAGAATGTACCTTTCTCCAGTTTTCAGAAATGTTTATGAAGCTTTACAAAGTGCTGTGTCTTCTATCTGGTAGTTAGATTTCTATCACTTCTTGTTATTGTTAGGCTTTTTCTTTATTACTTACTTTATTATATATTGTACAGGGGGACCTGCTTTGCCGTTTTACTTTTTTTACTGTTGTTTGGTTAGGCATAAATTTGATGCTGCAGAAGGAATGAAGATGTGCAAACCCAGTTGTTAATCATGCTCAAATCTTTTCCATACATATGTGTCTTGAAACACTTCTTTTCTTTCTATTACCCTTATATGAAATAAAATTGTGTTTTCCTTTTTTATGCTTGAGAGTTTTGACTTGATAAAAATGAAGGCTGTTGCTTGCTCCCCTTTGCAGAAGTGATGTCACAAAAAGGAGCAGGACATTCCTAACTTTTCTTTTAGCTCGAATTATGCTCATCCCTGCTGAGGAATTTAGGTGGAGAACTACTCCAAGGTGTGTTACCTGCTTTTTCTTCTAGGAGGAGTGACTCAGAATTCTCTTGAGGGTAGCTATTGCAACAACAGTGGAGCACAAAGACAGAGAAATTAATAAAGTAAATAGGAAAGGCAGTAAATATAGACCAGACCATCCTCATTTACTGTTAGAAATAAGAGAGGAACAGTATTAAGGTACATAGATGAGACAAACCAGCACTTATCCATGGTGAAATCTATAAAATGTCTTCGATTGCTCAAGGGATCTTTAGATATAGCATTATTTTCTCTATCTTATGGATGACTTGACCACCTTCACTATGAATTTTTCATGATTTTCCTGACCCAGCAGCTCTTGCCTGTGGAGAGAGTAATACAGTATTGATTTGGGTGTTAGGTTTCTGCCTTTTTTGCCATAACAGGATTTTTGTAGCCTAGAAACCTCAATCCCTGATTACTCATTAGAGACTTGAACAACTTTTCTTAGATCTGGAATGTAAAAGAATAATCACTTGGTTACTTTTGTCATAGGTAGCCTTTGTAGTGGAATTTCAGCTCATCTTGGTAATGAGTGCTGTTATTAAGCTTATCCTGATTGAATGGGCTCTACTAGGCCTTCAGATTGCAAAAATACTGTTGCCTGTTAACAATTAGTGTGTTTGCAGCAGAATTACACTGGTGAATGTGTTTATTTAGCAGCATACTGCAAACCAGTGGAATAAGTCGGGGTCTGTCCTCCTGCATTCATCCTGGCATTGATGTCTTGGTGACTTATTTTCTGTGCCTCTTGGGCATATTAGAAAATTTAAAAGAGGCCATGATGTTGCTATTTCTCATTTAAACTGTTGTGGTTTTTCTTTTTTTTTTTAAATAAAAATCCATATCTTACATCCTCAGCATTGCCATGGAAACAAGATTTTTAAAAGGGACTTAACTAAAATTTAGCAGCAGTTTTTATTTCTTTGTGATTCATACTTCATAAAAATGCAAATGTCACACTAATACATGTTTTACCTTAATATTTTATACTACCGTTTTGTCTTAATTGGTCTAATGTTTTCCCTAATTAAATTTTGAGCTTCTTTGAATGATTTTAAAACTGTACCGTGGACCTATCAAGCTTTAAATTTTGACTATGTGACACACAATTTAAGACACTGTCATAGAGGAAAATCAATCATTTCAATCTGCAGTCACAGGCACAACAAAAGATTTAAAAGATGTAAAAAAGCCTTTTGTCCTGACTGGAAATTTCTTGGCCTCTATAATCTTCATTTATAGTGAAGTATCACAGCAAATAGCTTTTAATCATTTATATTCCTTTGTTTTTTGCTTTATTCCCTCTAACTGTGGGAAGTTGTTTAGAGGATAAATTACTGCTGTGCTAAATAAAGCTTTTATTCATAGTTCCCTTAAGAGGAGTGTTTTGTTTATGCAAAGCTACAGTGTACCCCTTGGTTTACATACTTGCATCGACATGTGTAAATAAACTACATTAATTTAACATTTTATTTGCATGTAAACATGCAGCAGTTGATAATGTTAGTTCAAACATGAAAGGATGTCTGGCATTCTCTTTTGAGCGCCTGTTTGGTTAGGCCTCACAGAACATACAATACTTTGCCATTTAAAATTGAAAGTTAATATGATTAGAGTGGGGATTCTGGTGATCAAGACTGAAGTCATAGAGCTATGGAATTGTTTAGGTTGGAAAATACCTTTAAGATCATCAGTTCCAGCCATTAACCCAGCACTGCCAAGCCCACCACTAAACCATGTCCCTGAACACCACATCTACACCTCTTTTAAATATCTCCAGGGATGGCGACTCTACCACTTCCCTGGGCAGCCAGTTCCAGGGCTTGACAACCCTTTCAGTGAANGCTCCAGCCCCTCAATGTCACTTTTGTCATGAGGGGCCAGAGCTGGACACAGCGCTCCAGCTGTGGCCCCACAGTGCCCAGAACAGGGGACAGTCACTGCCCTGGTCCTGCTGGCACAGCATTGCTGGCACAAGCCAGGTGCCACTGGCCTTCCTGCCCAGCTGGGCACAGCTGGCTCATGTTCAGCCCCTGCTGACCAACACCCCCAGGGCATTTTCCCCTGGGCACTTTCCAGCTATTCTGCCCTCAGCCTGTAGTGCTGCTGGGTATTGTTGTGATCCAAGTGCAGGATCTGGCACTTTGTCTCATTGAACCTCCTACAGTTGGTCTCACCCCAATGATCCAGCCTGTCCAGATCCCTCTGCAGAGCTTTCCTGCCCTCCAGCAGATCAACACTCCTGCCTGACTTGGTGTCACCTGTGAACTGACTGAGGGTGCGCCCAATCCCCTTGTCCAGATTATCAGTGAAGAGATGAAACAGAACTGACCCCAACACTGACCCTTGGGGGTAACCACTTGTGAACTGGATGTAACCCCATTCACCACCACCCTCTGGACTTTAAACTGGGACATCCAGTTAAAGCCAGTGTGTTTTTCACAATTCTCCCGTCTATGAAGCCGCTGTACCTTGTGACATTAGAAAAAAAAGAAAATGGTGTGTACCATATACACGACTGGCCTCACTTAGAAATTGTTATTACTCACATCTTGAGTATGGATCACAGATCCCTCAGTGCTGAGCTGTAAATGAACTGCATTGCCTCCTTTTATAGCATTTTTATGAATGTTTTCAACAGGTAAACCAAGCAGAAGGAGATTCATGTGAGGTTATACTTTACTGTAGGAAAAAAAGTATAGTCACAGCGAAAATACAGAAACATAGAAAGGCTTCTGCCTTGATGAATTTGGTTTTTTTTGTGTTAAAAAACTAGTATAAAATAATTTTATACACTTTATCCTAAGATTTGCTTTATACATGACGAAGATTTATTGGCATATATATTGTCCACACTTTACAGGTACCTTATTCAGATTAAAGGCATCATGGTTGCACATTGAATGATGAAGAGTCTGAAACTGTATTTGAAGCTCAATTGTATGCAAATTTTCACTGAGATTAAACAATACTAAGTATTTATGATTAAGTTTTGGGTAAGAAGTAAGTTACCTCATGAGGCAGTGGTTGCATGTTTTTAACCACACAGTAAAATCAGTAGAAAATTATTTTAGATATATTTCTAGTGCTTAGAGCAAGTGAAAAAAGAGTATTTTTATCATCAAACTTGCCAATTATTTAAATACATTAACCTATTAAATGAATGTATCATCATTGCCTATGCTACAAATGTATTTAAAAGCCTGGAAACATGTTGGTCAGATTCCCAAGGCTGCCCACTCAGATTTAGCTGCGTGTGTATAAAAGCTTTCTTTTGTAAACACACCAAGTCCTGCAGTTTGAGCAGTGTGTTTGCCCATTTTTGCATGCTCAACTTCCATGCAGCCTTCTGAAGAATAATGCTTGACATTCTGGATAGATGGTACTTAACAGGAGAGAAGACAAAATTCTTCAAAATATCATAATATTGAGGGGCATGCAGAAACACAAACGTACTTACAGAAACAGTAGTGGAGTGTCAAATGAATGCATTTGAAAAGTAATTACATCTGACTTTTATACTGAAACAAACAAACACAATTGTTCAACAATGTCTTTCTCCATAGACTCGGTTGCCAGTGTATTAATAATCCCACCTAATTGACACTATCTCTATTTATATTATGTGTACTGTACTATTTCCAATCTTCAGTTTTTCCTTTTTTAAGTAACTGTTGTATCTGCCTCTCTCTGAAGATGAGCAATATCTTTTTCAAGTTAATGAGATTCCTATTTTACTTAAACAAGATGCATATTCACTATCTTTCTGTTGTTTTAAAATATAATTGCTATGAATGTGTTCAACAGTTTGACTTGGTTTCTTCAAATGGAATGAATTAATTAAAAATTGGTGTTTGCCCATAAAAGAGTGAATGAGCACACTCAGTGCTTGATGTCAGAAATCAGACTGTAAATGAACATAATTATGTTTCACCTTCCTATTTAGTCATTTGTGTGGGCATAAGCATTTAGTTGTTTGCAATGTTATTTCTTAAACAGTTTCATTTACACTTTAGTTTTTTAAGAAGAGAGGGAGGGTAAAAGAAAAGTTAATGACTAGATAATGATTTCTTTCTGAAAGGCTGAGCATCACTTCTAATCCTCAATTTGCAGAACATCAGGGTAGAAAATACTTCTCTGATGGCTTTTTGCTAACTGTATATTGTTTAGAAAGAAATTCTCATCACAGAACGTGAGAGATCATTTTGGCTCCAGGTGCCACAGTGCTATTCCTACACACATTTATGGTTTGGTGCAAGCAACATGATATGCAAAGGTGTTCTCTATCTGTATTGTGCAATATACTGCTTGAAAGCAACAGACACTGATGGTGGCTGCCATTTTGTTTAAAATCATCCATATTATAGAGTCAAAACAGCATGGCTTTTTTCCTTAAATTTACATACCCAACACAATAGTCTTTTTCTATTTTGACTGCTTACTGAATGGAAAATGAAATGCAGTTCAACCAGCACATTGCTTGTTATAATTTTGCTTTTTGCAGGATTGTTTTTCTTGTCCCTAGAGAAACCCAGCATTATATTCATGATTTGGATAGGCTTATTTAACAGTAAGCAGTTGCTTTGTCTCCATGAAGAATTCCATGACCCAACAGCACAATCAGATAGGAGAATAATTTGGCATTTCTATATAGGAATATTGTCTTCCTACTGAATCAAAAAAACCCTGTGATTATTGTGTGGTTTTAGATATACATAAAATAAAAAAGTCCTAAGTGTGGAGTAGGATGTTATATCAGTTCCTTCTAAACTGAAAAAAATTAAATAGGGCGATGAACAGAAAAAGCCTACAACTGAAGATTTCAGTTTTAAGAGGTTAAAATTGGAGAAAGGAGGGAATGTAGGACATAATGAGAACTTAGTGGTTAGTGGTTGAATATCCCTCTGCCATCCTGTCTGCTGTGTGAAATATACAGAAATAATACAATGCTGGACAGGAAGAGAGTTTCTATTGTAGACAGTTGAATTCCCTGCTATTATAAATTCCTTAATTTGGCCAGCTATCCTTTAAAATGAAGTATTCCTTTAACAAACCTGTTTGAGATGTTAGTCCTCTGAAACTTTGAGACTCTCAAATTTCTAAACTGAAGGCATTAATAACCACGTAAGATTAATTTCTTCTTTTGACAATATTATTCTTAAGACTAACCATCAATTCTGGCTCCCAGCTGTTCAGTCCTATTAGAACTTATGGAGAACAGTCTTTTCCATTTCCATCTGAAAGTGAGAGATGTTTTTGTGAGAGTACCCAAATAGTCACAAGAGTTTGCCAGTTCAGGTTCATGTGCCTGCATTTACTGGCTCATGTAAAATACCAGGTGTAAATTTTCAGTTTCTTTTACAGCACTGGAATTCTACCTCGAGGTTGAAATAACAGTGTCAGGACTGCACAAAGAATTCCCTGTGTCAAACATGCTCTTTGATCAATACATTAATTCTCTACTTCCATTAATATCAACTGTAATCTCAAAATCATAAGATATAAATAAGAAAGTAATGAGCATAAACTGTGACCTCTTATTTTCCTTGGAAAGCCCCTGAGCAGTAAAGCACTGGAGGGAATATAACTGTAAGGCTGGTTACCACAGAAGTGTTTTTTCAGGTTTCAGGTTATTCCTCAGCAGGAATTTTATCAAATATGGGAAATCAGTGGAATGTTTTTCTTTCTCATAATACTGTTTAAATTGACAACACAGATGCATTTTAAGCATTAGCAACTATTCTTAATCATCTACTAAAATTCCCTGAAAGTTTGTAGTGCAATGCAACCAGAACCATTTTGTTCCTGCAGAAAGGTGACCTCAGGAACTCATAAATGGTTGAGTGTGATAATTTTGTAACAACTACCAGAATTTTCCATTTACTGGTTAACAGCTTGTCATGGATTAATAAGTAGAATATTGATAGTTAAAGGTAAATATGAGAAAAGAGCATAAATAGTAAATATAAATAGTACAGTGCTTCATGTAGCTGCCATGTTAGACAATTAAAAGTTATTTTTTTGATTACATGAGACACAAATCACAAAATGGTAAGATACCCCAGCCTGAAAACTGATATTTCTGTCCACCTTGCAATCATGAAGGCTGTATGACCTCAAGATCTTTAGTTCAAAAGATGAAGAGTTTAAAAGATAGATACCTTGTGAATATCTCTTCTGCTGCCCAAGGATACAATTTAATGTTCAATTTGTATATATGGTGTGCTTGGGAAAAGGTGAATCAAATATGTGCTAAAGGAAAAATCTGCCCCAAGATGTTGGCTAAATTTTACCTGTGTTCTAGTAATAAAGAAAATATAAAATTTTCTTATAAATGTAGCTGTTATTTACATGACCTTCAGGGCTTTTATAGAAATATAATAACCAAAGATGCAAAAGTCAGTGCCAAACACACCTATAACAAAATAGATTCAAAATTGGAGAGAAAACTCCAGTTTTGCAGCAGCAGATCTATAATAATAGAGCTTGATAATAGCATTTGATAATGTTAATCACAACTTGATAATAATGAGCAGTATCTTACACCACACTGCAATGTTGCATATTTCTGGTATCATTCATCCTTTTCCCTCCAAGACTGAAATTCAGTTTCTTAATGATAGTGTTCAGTGATAAAGTGATGATTATTTTGCCATATTTTGCCAGGTTTGTTTTTTTTTTTTAGTGGTAGAGGTGAGAAATTCCACAATTTGCACTGCAAAGGAAAATATTATTTTAGCTAGAGCTTCAGTGGTGAAAAGATAGGTGTTCTGCAATAACAATTTGTACTGAGATGATTTGAAATCTACATTTTTGCTTATTTTAAATAATTCCTTTGATGTAATACTTATTGAATGATTTAAATTTGAAATAAATTTCTTTTGCAACATGAATTAATTGAGGGGAACTCCCTCAAATTCACAGGATCTTCAGAATTTTAGCCTACAGAAATCGGTCTGGTCTCATTTTGTCAGGTGAAAAGTGTGAGAGGTATCTTTTAATGGTTACAGACTTTCCATGTAGAAGAAAGCAATTTTTCAGGATCATGACTTAAATCCAGAAGTTTATGCTAGTTGGATACGGCACTATTAATGGCAATTAATGAATATATTTTTAAAATTTTACTTTCTTTTTCCCTAAAAAAACCTCCCCAACTGTAAGGAAACTACCAGAAAATATGAAAAAGCAAACTCTATAAATAGAGTAATTAAGTAAGGGTAAGAGGATTACCTTGGAAACATCCTGGAAAGCCTCATGGAATAATGGGACAAATGAGGACACAGGGACCAGTAGGTTTATGCATTTCTTCATGAATATGTGTAACTACCTTTAAGTTCCTGTTAGAATAATTAGCAGCAAAAGCAGCAACACCAACAACAGCAAAAGAGAAAGAAAATGCAACAAAACACTACTAGGTGACTTCCTAATACTAATTATTTCTTCAGATTTTTATATAGGCGTAAAGCAATGTATGTAACGTGGTACATAGAAATTCCAAAGTGAAAAGGGAAAAAAAATTATGATTTCCGTTGGGTAAAATGTAAAAGTTGCTATAATTTGTGGGAAGTAGAATGAAAAAATCACAGAATATACACAAACAAAAAATAATTACAACCAAGATGAAACTGCTCATTAAAGGACTGCCAGGTTTGGTGATAAGTCTAATTTTATTTGACAATTTCGTAAATGATGTGGGGGAGGAATAGACCTTGAATTACATTCTTAGATTGTACTAAATTGGAAAGTGCTGTATATTAATGAGGACAATAATACTTCAAAGGTACTGGAAGGTTTTAGAAATGTGAATATAAGGTAATAGCATTATTTCAGTTTGGGTAGAAAATGAGAGTATAAAGAGGAGAAGCCCTGAAAAGAAAATTAAACCATAAAGAAAATGTTGACCATATTTTTAAAAACTGAAAAACAGAGACTTTAGAAACAAACACCAAGTGATGCTTTTGCTGAACTAAAGCTATTGGTGATTTAAAAGCAAGGGTTTTATTACTTTTTAAGATTTCATTCCTTTTGAAAGTCTTCTTGCAATGTAAAAATACTGACTTAGATAACTCTAAGTGTCTTTCATGGTGCAAATTACAAAAATATGTATGTATGACATTATGGAGTGATTTTTTTCTCCAACTTTTGAGGGGTTGTTTGAATCTGCAGAAATATATTTCCAGACATGATACTATCCTGACTTATAGTCTGTAGAGATTTGTACCTTGATTAATTTTACAATGAATAAGTCTACCCCAGGTAAATAATAAAAAGTTATGAAATGTGTATGCCTTTGTAGGATTGTCTGCAATCTGCTGTCTGCAAAAATAGACTGATAATTTGTCTGCAAATATATTAATGCAGAATTTTAACTCTTAGTGCCTTCATGCATGAACTTTTCCAATATTTCTTTTAGAAAGTTAGAAAATAGTGGGCAGACTGTGGGATGACATTGTAGAATCCTGTAACACCCTTGTAATAAGAAATAAAGCAATTTTTATTATGGTATGAGCTGATTAATGAAGCTTGCATTTCAGTCATATGTAACATAAGTAATAATTTAAGAAGTAATTAAAAATTTTAAAAAATTAAAGAAATTTAGCTAAAGGATTAAATAATACCAAATTGCATACCACATTTCAATTTACTCAATTAAAATGGAATATCACATTCTACTTTTATTAAAGGAATACATATATTATGGGTTTCCTTCTTTTACTGTTCTGAACATTTACTTCTCTAAAGACATCTTACTAAAAATTATTCTTTTATATCTATTTCTCATTTTCTTGTTATATTTTGCTGCTCCTAAGTTCCTATTTGCCACTTCCCAACAGTGTTACATATTTTAATCCAGCTCATATATTGCAGTGATGTTCTGAAGTCACACAAATTTTGCTTAGTGATCCTGATCCTGAAAAAAATTAGGGATGTGTTTGGCTCAAGGATGAGAGATTCCTAGTTAATGTAATAATTGGTGCACTAGGTAACCTCAGTCAAGCTCAAAGACTCCAACTTTAACTCCCAGTCTTTACTGGCTACATCCTGGTAGACTGCTTGCTTTATTTTCCCACCTTATGCCCGTGGAGACTTTTCAGTCTGTTCTCCATCTGTCCATCCCTCTGCCTCATGTAAACACAGATGTGGGTCCCTTGTTTTATGAAGGGACACTGTGGAAAAGGGCCTTGTCAGTCTACAATAATTATGCTATATTCAGCAAACCATTTCATAGAATCATGGAATCATGTAGAATTTTAAGGATTACAACAGACCTTAAAGATCATTCAGCCCAACCCCCCCACCTCCCACTAGAGGAGCGTGCTCCATCCAACCTGGCCTTGAACACTGCCAGGGATGGGGCATCCACAGGCATCTGGGCTGTGCCAGGACCTCACCACCTTCACAATAAAGGATTTCTTCCTAGTATCTAACCTAAATTCCCCCTCTTTCCATTTGTACTCATTACTCCTTTTTCTAGCACTACAGTTCCTGACCAAGATCCCCTCTCTGCCTTCCATTTAGTTGCCCTTCAATCACAGCAACCACTGGAGCACTGTGTGTCATTCAGGTCCCAGGTCTGCCTATCTGTGGGTATAAATATCTCAGTCCTGTTTTCTCTTGTTAATTCTGGGGTATTCTAGATTTCCTTTTACTTGCATTAGAAAGAACATTAGACCAACAATTCATCAGTTTCCTCAGTGGAACACAGCTTTCATCTGCTGCTTGGTATCATCAGAAGGAGTTTTCTCATAATTGGATCACACCCATGAAACAATATGACAATGGGAAGTGTGGCTATTAAAGGCAAGGATCAGGCTAGATTATTTTTATCCCATAGGGAACTTCCCATAGGGAACTTCAGCAGCACAATTGAAGTAAGGTATGACAGTGTGAACTGTAAGATTTAGTTGTTAATCACATGAAACTGTTATAAAGAGGAATCCATTAATTGCAAAACACAAAGGGTGAGAAATGGTTGAGAGTTTGTGCTGATCAGCTGTGGTTGTGAGACATCAATATAATGTATTTATGAAAATACTCTTGAATATACATTAAGTGAATGTAACATTAGTATCACCAAAGGCATCAATAGGACCTACAGTCTCCAGCTCATGGAGTGTTTAAAGGAATTTGGAAAGGAACCAGTACAGATAAAGCTCATTACAATTACTGATAATGCAAAGCCTATTGTACAAGAAATGACTGATGCTTTCTTTACCTAACATCCATAAATTGTGAAAAAAAATATCCCAGTTGTTGTCTTAGTTGCTAATTATCTTCATTAGCAGGATATTCCTTATTTTTTGTGTGTATTTGTTGAGTTTCAGCTTCAAACCAGTGGGTATCATTATGCTTTTTTCTCTTAGAGAAAATAGCTGTTTATAACGGTCTGGCATTTTCTACTAAACTTCAGCTGTATCATCCATTTGGTTTAATAAAAATGAAATTGCTTAGGTCTCTTTTTAATTCCTTTTTTCCTTGTTTGATTAGTGAAAGAAGATGGATAACTTGCTGCTCCTATTGTGCTGTCAAAATTGCAGAAAAATTCCAATCTCTATGCAAGAATTGTGGCTATATAGCTACACTTCTGACTTTTGAAAATAGAAATGCATGTTTGCTTTCATGCATTTGGGCATGTTTACTGAGTCCTTAAATTCTGGGCAGAGAGCATACAGTGCCTTTATAACTTTATTAAAAAATATTATGGTCTCAAAGTTTTGGATCATATTTATATTACATGACCTAAACTTTAAGGGAAGATGTTAAAATATAATTATAGTCTCATTTGCATATTAAGCATGTTTACAGATATCTACATTGTTTTTCCCACCAAATGGCACTAAAGTTAGCATGGCTGAGTGTATTGGGATTTTAGAATTGCAGGACTATTAATTCCAAAGCAGTTTTATGTGAATTCTCTTGTATTCCAGCTCATGTCAGTAAATCAGTGGATTGTTCTTTAATTAGTGATGCCAGAAGGACTGCTGATGGAGATGTTATTCTCTGAAGGTGCAGATAAACTTGAGATTCTGATCTCTGGTGAACATTAAAGCTTCTGGGACCCTTTTCAAAGATAAAAGTATTGACTAAATATATTGACTAGATTTCATTTTGGTTTTTGTTTCTCATCTCATGGTTTCCTACTGTTAGATAACGTAGGTTGTGTTTCATGTGCTGAGCACATACATTAGTAATGGTACACTCCTACAGTTGGAAAGTTAGGCTCAAAATACATGTCAGTCAAACAGACTTTTTCATAAAATAGCTTAATTATGTGAGGCTTAATTAGATTCCTGTGTTTCACATTTCAAGTTATATCCTACAGCATTTTATCCAGAATAGTGGAAGAAGAACTCCCCTTCCAACCACATTTGGAATACTTCCCCAGTTGTCTGTCTTTCTTGTCTGAGTATTTTTCTACAATACTACTATCCACATTAATTTCACAGGGAAAAGACTTTCCCTTTAAAAGTCCTTCTGATTCTGCTCCAACATGTTATGGAAAGCTTACACATACGAAATGCAAAATTACAGAAGCTTTGGTTCTAAAAAAGATGAGGAAAAAAGGAAAATACTTTCTAATAGTGCAAATCTCCAGAAAAACAAGGTTTAATTTTTGTATTAGGTAGTTTAACTCCAGGTATATATATGCCTGTGAATATATAGGAGCAGAGAACTACATCTTTACCTATAATCAGGAATAAATAAGGAAAGTCCATAAAATTTACTCTTCACAAAAAGTTTTGTTTTATGTCTTTAACTTTCTCAGCAACAATTTCTTTTAAAATGCTGGTACACAGTGGTGATTTCACAGAATATTCTCAGGTGGTAGCAAAATTGGTGGAAAATTTCCCATGGAAAAGAAGCCCACACAAATGCCAGGTCTTTGCCACCACCAGAGAGTGGTCTCCATGGGTGCTATACTTAGATTAGTGAGGAAGTGCACATTAAAAAATTGTGAATAAAAATACTCAATATAAAAATTACTGGCAGAGCAAGAGCTGTTTCTATTTGTTTGTGTATACCAGTCACAGAAATATGAACTGTAAGAAGGTAGCTTGGGATACAGTCTATGTGTTTCAGGGAGCTGGTGTGGTTTCTCTTCAGTATAAACAGACACAGATATGGAAGTAGAGGAAATCCTTTATCACTCCACTAAATGTGTCCAACACTGAAGCTGAAAACTTTTCCTTTATGTAGCAGAAATAGCAACTCACGTAGTCTTTTTAGGCCAGCATCTGTTAGAAGAAACCAAATAATATCATGGTCATAAAGCCAGTGCTAGGGTATCTAGCAGGAAAGGAAATTCCATAATTCAGGATTTCAGGAGGGTTTCACCTCCACCCCAACCCTAATTTTATCCTATTTCCACGGTCATCTGGTTCCAAAGATAACTTTAAACAAGCACCAAAGAAGAAGGTGAGCAATATTTATATTTCATATCTATGTCTTTCCTGTGCTGAGCAGGAAGTCTTACAGATACATGGATTAACCTCCTCTCTAAATGTGTAGGTGACTGGGTTTATTCAGCCTTGGATGACAGAAAACTTTAAATTATTGAAAATTCCATCCTTCAGTATAGATCAAAATAAAGAGTGGTAGAAACATTTAAGAACCTCAGCATATCCAGAAAGAAAATGGATCCTTTAGCTGAGTATTAGAATTTATTTGGCTGCCTCTTTGAGGAGGGTGGCTCCAAGGGACCATTCCAGCATGACAAAGGACAGCTGAGGGTCACAGCTCAGGGAAGTTACCTCCCACACTGGACATAGAAAACTGAAGAACATAAGTATTTACACCTTACTTGCTCTTGTATGACACATGAAATTCATTTTTTTTTATAACCACTGCAAGAAAAGCTTTTTAGACTTTGGGTCATGATTGGGAAGTTTGTACAGTTCAGTAAAATGGGACAACACAATGGGTTACTTCTAAGGATGCTGGCTTGCTTGTAACTTGAATTACTTCTTTTTTTTCCCCCCAGTGTGGCTGTTCAAACTTGATCAGACAGAATAATGAAGAAGTTACTGAGCAGAAATTCTGAACTGAGGACAAGCAGACCCACCCTCAAGTCTGACAGAAAAACATAAGATCAAAATAAGTGACCCTAACAGATACTTTTCTCACTTTGCTTGAAACATCAAAAAAGACTTCTTAAATTTAAGTAGAATTTGGCTGACAATATGATGAGAAGAATGAAGATTGTATATATTTGCTATGGTTACTTTGTTAAAGGAACAGAGAAGGAAAAAAAAATATTTCTCCCAATTAACTATTTATAAGATTCCCTGGAAATGACAAACTATTAGCTTTGAATATGGAGGATGTCCATAAGACTTGCCAGGCAGAACTAACATGCCAGTGGGGTTTCTTTTGAGGTCAGACTCTGGAAAGCTGTGCTCCTGGAGAGATTTGTGCATGTAACATCACATACTTTGAGTATTCCCACTGAAGTCAGTGTAGAGATATCCTGGTGCCAGAGGAAAACAGGATAATAAGAGTTTGCATAGTCTGTAGAGATAATTAAATATCTAAACCTCTGATTGACTTCTTATTTAAGAACTTAATACATGTTGGAAAAGAAATTAGGAGGCTGGAACATAGCATAGTTGTATAGCTCATAGTTGCTTACTCATACTTCTTTCACATTGCTAAAAATCTTTTGTTCTTTAGCATTTTCTGTTTAAATAATCCTTTTTGTTTGCTCTTTTCTGTTTGCAGTGTAATCCATTTCATTTTCACTTTTCTTCCCTCCAGCATTTGTGAGCTCTCTTCTACCTTTTTCCTCTTTGACCTGGTCTAACAACTGTGTCCTAGCCTATTTCTCAGCTAAGTGAGGCTCAAGGGTATTTGAATTCAATTTGGGGCCATCTCTACTCTGACAACAATGTTGCTCAAGTAATACCATTAGGTCGCTAAGATACTGTACGAGGCAACAGGACATGGCTAATAAATTTTATTTTATTTTTTTCTGGACAAAGTAACTGTGCACTGGTGTAACTGATGTTCAAGAAAAGTCTTTTGTTATTTATACAATCCAAGCACTCTGTGATGTTCTGCAAAATGCTCATTTGACTGTTCTTTTTCAAAATTGATCTCCCATAAGAGAAGAAGCCTTTTTTTTTTTTTTTTTCCATGATTCATTTAAACTTGACACATTGTATGAATGCTGAAGCACTAGGGAGGGTATTTTTCCCCCATCTCTGTTCTTACCAGACATCTTCTGCTTGTCTCTGAAGACGAAAGATTCCCCACAGTAAACTGTAAAAGCAGTGTGATTCTTTTTGTTTAACAGAAGAGAGTTAGTGTTAGAATGCTTTTAAAGTTTTGCTTATGGTTAGGAGGTAGATAGGTGGGTTAACTTTGCCTTTTTATAAAACAATTCTGAAGTGAAACAGCTCTGTGAACTGAACTATAAGTTCAACAACAAAGTCTGTACAGTTTTAAAACAGGAATATTTTCCTGTTGTAAAAAATGTAAGTTTTATGGTTGGAGAAGAAATGGCAGGTGTAGAACAATCTTGGTTTAGCAGGACTTTTGTCCTTGTTACTAATAATGTTATCATTAACAAATGATATCATTAGCAGAATGTGTGTATAGATGAGATTATGTTATAGCTGATACAATATTTCTTTGAAAGCTTATCCAGAGAATGGTTTAGTGGCTCACAGTCAAAGCTGTGAAAAAACCTGTTGGGTGGGACTCTGTGGAATTCTATCCCTCATTAGACTTAGATGTTGGAATTAAATTTCTATGTGTTGACAACATTCTAGCACAGATTTTTAAGACAAAAATATCAGAATTCAAAATGATATTTTACTTGGAGAGAGGAAAAAGCATTCTGGACTGTATAAGCAGAAACATAGACTAGAACATGTGTGGAGTAATTTTTTAGCTTTTCTCTGCATGAGCAAGGACAAACTGCATCCTGTTTTGCATAATTCACTTCCAGGAAACTGTGGGCTGGATGAAGGCAACTGAAAGATGAGCAGAAATGATGATCAGAAGTGTTCAAGGTGATCTGCAATGAAAAATGGAAGAACTTTAGCTTATTAGGAAGGAATGTTGAAATAGAACATAACAATTTTGAGCATGTGTGGTCTCTTGTGATTTGGGCAGTAAGTAACAAACTTGAACTGTTGTAGAACACTGGAAGTGCTGAAGGAGAATTCAGAGCAGATATTAGGTAGAGGCATTTTGCTGTAAAGGCAGGGAATCCCTGAAATGATACTCCTAGGAAAGTTATGGTGTCTGTCATTACATATCTGCAGCATGGATTAGACAGGAAGCTGCCCAGAGTGCCAAATTATTTTGTATGGTAGTGAGATTAAGGAAATGCCATCTGAGGTTGTTTGCCGAAGAACTATGCCTGTTTTGTTGGTAAATCAAGCTTTAGTTCGTGTTACATTTGTACTAGCTGGAAAAGAGCAGAATCTAGATTTATATCTTGATTACCTCCTTTACCTTCTCATTACCTGGGGGAAATTAAATAGTTTGCATTAGAATTGGCTTGCATATAGAACAATGTAAAATATTGACAATGAAATATGTACAAACAGGATAGTGCAACCATACTCGCATTCAAATTAGCATCCTTTCACATGCTCCTTTTGATAAATGATAATAATAGGGATTAGTTTATAAACCTCAATTCACAGGTGGAAACCTGATTTACTCAAGCAGTTGAATTAAACAACTTGCTTTTGGGATAAGTAATAAGTTCCAGGATTAGGATAGTTCAGAAGGAGTGCTGCTAAACTCTGTCAATGATACTTAGCAATGAGTATCAGCTGATATTTCACTAGGTGTGCCCATTGTCAGTGGAAGTCTTGTTGAAAGGGATGAGTGTGCTTTACTGGATAGAGGCCAGGATAGGCTTCATCCTGCTTGGACTCCATCCTATTTGGTCAAAAGCTTCATTTGTTACTTTCTAGGTCTGAAAATTATGATGTATGATCAGCTTTGAGATGATCGAAGCATAATTATGTCTTGAAATTATTGGTGCTAGCAATCTGAGCCCAAAAGTTGGGAATAAGGAAATTGTATGCTCAGATTCCTTCTTTACCCTCTTTCCAGGGGCTACCTAAAACTTTACTCCAGTTTCATTAATTAGTAAAAGACAGTAGTACATACCATATTCTGTAAGTACTGTAGACATGCATGTAAAATACTACATGCATCATAGATATTGCTATTAATATTTGTTAAATTACTTTTTCTTACTTATTATTTATTTTGCACAAGCACTTCCAATTTGGAACTGTTAGTGCTGCTTGTCTCTGATTAGATTTGAGATAATAACTGTAATGATGTAAAATGCCTAAATGCTGGTAGAGTTTTTAGTAAAATTAACAACTTCATGGAAGTTGGCTGCATATAACATAAAGGAAACAGAATAGCCTATAAAATCCTCATGACTGTGGGCATCTAAATTAAGGCTGTTGGCAGAAGGATGAAGTTTGAGTACATACATGTATATCTATTGATTTAAATGGGTCTTACTGCCAAGGCATTACAAATGAGACTGTCAGTGTTGCAGCAGAGTAAATCAGCAGTATCAGGCAGAGCAAGGAGAGTGGGACAAAATTATTAATGGATAAATCTCTAAAAGCTAATTTAACTCAATTTTCTTTCAGTGTTAAATAAGGAAAAAGTGTAACCTATAATTGTGAGTAAACATGATATATTACTTTTAAACTGTCACTAAAAATGAATCAAATTTGGGGAACACTTTTCTTGGGTAAATATGTTGCTATTACATAGATTTTTTTTTTTAAGTGTCTTCTGGGGCATCTCTTTGCCAAAATATGAGTCATATGTAAAGTATTCTATAAGAAATGTCTTTGTCCAACTCAGAGTAACATCTCTGTCTTTACCTTCAGTTTCTTATGCCTATTTCCTTTTCTTTCTTGCTGTTGTCAGGACTTTTCTTCTATCAGCCTTCTGACAGAAGGACTAGATTCAAACCCCTCTTTCTCTTTGATTTTAGAGCACTTTAATTCTCTCTTTCTCCTTTCCTTTTTCCCCACTGCTCCAGGTTATATATACATTTTAAGTATCAGTGGCATAAAATCTAATTGCTTTCTCTTTAAGGGAAAAGGGAAAAAAAGAAAAAAAGAGAAAAATTCTGAAACAAATCTACTAGCCTTGAATTGTTTTCAGAAAAATGCATCTGTTATGTTTTTAACCACACAATAATACACACACTTTCATTATGGTGAATTCTCAGGGCTGTACTTGAACTATTTTTGTGAACTGTGTTTTTATCTTTAGACATTTTTTTCCCTTTAAAAATGGGATTTTGCTCTCAGTTGATGAGATTGGAAGTATTAAACTACAGTTGTCCTTGATTCCTTTTGCTGCTTCTTCATAGTCCAAATTGCCCTTCATGCAGAGCTGAGCTTGTAATATGTACTCTAGATGCTGAGTAAAAGCTTTCCCTGACTGTCCCTGGCTTACTCACTCAGCCACTCTGAGTCACCTTCAAAACATCAAGATTATGTGTGTATACACTGTAATAAATAACCACCTGCACTGAGGTAATGCAAATTGAATTTGTTGAAATATGGTCTATTATATTAAAATTTATGTTTCTATTATAATTTTTATTGTATGAAAAAAATTTGTCCTGTGTAAAATTACTGAGAAATAAGAACTGTATCCATATATAGGAAGGCTTATCTTTTCTGGGGAACTATTTAATAATAGATTCTTACCCTCCACATATCTGCTGCATCCTTTTAAGAACACAGAGCTGGATTTTGTCATTCCTAAACAGGTCAAGTAACTTAATCATCATGTACTCTTTGTATATATCCTGAACAGAGATAATAAGAGAGCTGGTTTATTTATATGCTTTAACCATATAATATTTCTTATATTCAACTGTATAATATTCTTAATATTTGACCATAATAATATTTCTTAACTATTGACAACGGATAGAAAACACAGTTAAAATATACTAATTCAAAGGATCTAAAGATAAAATCCAGCTGTAGAGTCATTTTAGTTTGGAATCTGTACAAAGGGTGACATGGTGGGAATGAGGGTGAGATGTGGTGAGAACAGAAGGACTTTTTAATCCACAGTTCTGAAGCTGACACAACTCTGGTGCTTTTATTGGGCTGAAACAAGTTAATGACCTGTATAACAAATAGTTATTTTCCTGAATGAAAAAAAAAAAACATTAAAGAAGAAAATTTGAAATCAATTGATAAGTATGCAGGCACTAAATTAGCCTTATTTCATGCTAATTCAGCTTTATTGAATTCATATCACCATCCATAAAAGCTGCCTCTGCTGTTCAAAGTAATACCCAGTATATCTCAATTAGCAATGTGTTAACCTTTCATCCAAGCTGGCTAGCAGAGTGAAACTAAATAGATTAAGTATCAAAAAAAGGAAATAAAAATCTAAGAACAGAAAGAGAAGTTAAAAATATTTTTATTTTTGATTGTAACTTCAAAAATGCCAGTTGAATGGACAAAATGACATTAAACCATGAGTATTCCTAAGTTTGATAAATACATATTTCTTTTTTAAAGGTTGAAACTAATAATGAGTATCTGAAGAATTTAAAATATGTTTGGAATAACAATGGGCCATACCTGTTGCTAACCACTGAAAGGAATTAGAACCTATGACCTCAGCCTTCATTCCTATAGCTGTGGAAACATTTCTTGATGTAGTTAAAATTCAAATTCAAATCAAATTTGATTAGTTTATAAAAGGCATCATTCAGATAACATGTTTAATAAAAGAGAAGGCTAAAGGTAATGGTCACTTATTTTTGTCTTTTCATTGCAATATTTAATCTTTTGGGATGGGGCACTAACTCTGTATTTTAACTCTCTTCTGTATTTTGTAAGTTAATCATTTCAATACTGAGACATTCTTCTTAATTAATTGATCTTGGCTCGATTTAAATATAAGAGACTATGTGGCATTATTTTTTTAATCACTTGTAAAAGCACAATAAGAAAGACAATCCTTGAGGTTTGAACAACAGATGCTTATTGTAGTGTATTTAAACCTGTATTTATTTTTAAATGTAGCCTGATATCTACACCAAATATTGTAGAAGTTTATGGACTAAAAAAGCACTACAAATCCTCCAGGGTGGGTGATGTTTCAGAATTATTGTCTCCATTGATACCTTCATTCCTGAACCCCAAACTTAGTTTCAGGCTTTTTCTGCTGCAGTCTAATTATGACATTAACATTTTTTTTCTCCTTTACTCACTAATAGAAATTGTGACTATCATGAATGGAGGGACCATATGCTGCTTTGAAAAGGCAGCAGGGACCATGGAGGCAGCTTATAAATGATCTGAGTAAGAAATGAACAGAGACCAATTAAGCTAGTTAGGAGGCCGAAGGTTTTGGAAAGCGAGGAGGCTAAATTTGGTTCCCTTCAAAAATGATAGAAGATAGAATTAAAAATTAGTGCAATTATTTTCTCTCTTTTTGCTTAATAATTCCTTTGTCACTTGCCACAACATGGCATGGTTTCTTTTCTCTTTTTAAAGTGGGACACAGATTTTAACACTGGAAGTTGTTGCATGTGAGTGAAATTACCAGGATGGGACTGGCCACTCACAATATGGCTTTTGTCACTGAGGAAAGTCTGTGCACTAAATAATGCATGCACAATTACCACATTAATCAGGCTGGTCAAAACAGGTGATCCAGTGAAAATCTTTGTGCCCACTGCCATTTAATGCTATTCACCCATGTATCTATTATAACTTTTCATTTAACACCACAGGTGTGCTCATTGCTTTGCAGTTAATGTGGAGAGGAAGGTTCCTTTCTTACAGAATTTAAATTCAAGGTATCCAGTATTGGATGGTAATAAAATGCAAGAAAATCTGAGTGTTCTTTTTTTTTTTTTTTTTTTTTTTTAAAAATCACACTTTATTTAAGTCTTTGATCTTTATTTAGCTTTGGAGAGTTATTTTGGGAATATATTTTAAACTTTTTTTTGGGTCTCTGGAAAGTGTCCAGTTAGTGAGAAAAGAGGATGTAGCCAAGGAAGGGTTTCCAGATGTAAAGGGTGGAATGAAAAAGTGCCACAGAAGAGAGCAAAGGGACAATATGAATACCAAAAGCCTGCAGGTAAAGTCACAAATGGCTTATTATAATTACATTTATTTTGTAAATGCCAAAAAAGAAATAGTAAATTCAGTATTAATTATCTATGGAGACAAGAATGGGAAAGATATATGCTGACTTAAATGTAAAGGGGAAAATCATATTTACAGCTGGGAAGACATCTATTTTGAAATAAGGAAAACTCCAGAAAAGAACAAAAAATAAAAAATGAAGATTCTCCCAGGGACCATCTAAATTCTGTTAGAAAATCTCAGTGGTTCACACATAGCAAATATGTTTAAAAGGAAAGAAAAGTTTCGTTTCCAGTGACAACTTTCTCAAACTTCACACTGCAATGCATGAAGGGGTGTGAATTGGGGTCATTATTTAGTTTACTGCTTTGTGGTTACAGTTATGAAAATAACCCATTATTCTCTTTTCCTCTCTTTTAAAACTGGCTTTTCCCCCTTGGCACAGATGATGAGGTGATGTGACCAGACTTCTGTGCATGGCCACAGTGGTTGGGGCTGACCAACACTTTTATTGATTCCTTCTGCTTTCCCACGTGTCTGCCTTGATCTTAATGTTTAAAACTCCTTCAACCAACACCATTTCTTCCCTCTGATTTTGGGCACAACCCACATAAAAAAAATGAAACTGGACAAGGCCTGAAACTCCCAAACATGAGGATAATACCAGCAGAACACAGCAGTAGCAAGATAATGTGAAGGATGTAGATTTCTGCTCTGCCTGGGTAAATGAGACAACACAACATGGTGTATCTGAAGTGTACTGCATATCAGAGTATCTCAAAACACTCCACGGATTATAGTGATTCATTGTAATTGCATCATGATATTGCCATTATGTTGCAGTCATGTTATCATTTCCGTAATAAACATTTATCTTAGGAATGCTTGTGTGCACCACATAATTAGTTCTGGAATAAAGAGTGCTAAACATGAGGTGTGATTCATTAGGAGAATGATAGAATTTGATTTTTAAATTCTGACAATTTATTTTAAATGTTACTTGTTGAAAGTGAAAACAAACTGAAGTTCTGTTAATTGCAAAACTGATACAAAACAAGCTTAATTAATGATTGAAAGCTAATATGTCTTTAAATATTAGCACAATTAGTTATTGTTGAGTTTTTCATTTCATGTCACTGTAAAATTTAATTACCAGGTCTGCTCTTTTTATGATTTCAAGTAGAACAGTTTGATCTAGAATCTTAAATAAGAAAACACTTTATTTATCAAAAATATAGCCAGGAATAACAATTTCACTCAGTACATTATTTCCTGAATCTGACCGTATCACTCAAAAAGAAGTCTTGCTCAAAAATATTAATAAAAATAATTAAAAATATCTATTCTGCTATTGAGATGCCAGCCATACATGAGGAAGCAGAAAACCTTCATTAAAAAAAAATCACTTTAGCTTAAAAACAAAATATATTCTGTTGCAAGCTAATCACTTAATTATTCTATTCTGCACAACTTTTGCCTTCTGAGGTTTGTCTGCATAAGCCAGTGATCTAACTCTAACTTAATTAGCTTGGTTAGTAGAAGAACTGTGGTCATATTAGCTCCAAATATGTTTATAGAGCACTGAGTTATGTGTGAGAACAATACCCAGAGCTTCTGAGACTTGGGGTGTTGTTCCCTTCTGGTAAGGATGATATATAAACCTAAACCAAACAAGCAAACAAAATCCACAAATCCCTATAAGAAGTAAATGAAAACTATTTGGCTTTCTTTGCTCCCAGCCCCTGAGAACTTCAGAAAACATGTGATCCTTGTGATGTTTTATGCTACAAGCATGTAGTATAAAAACTTTTGTTTTCAGACTAGACAATTAATAACTCTCAAACATTTATCATATTAAAATAAGAACAGTAGGATGAAGAGCCACTTTTGTTATAAACCAGCTTAAATGAGCAGCTGTTTCTACAGAAGTGTGTTGGTGATTCCACAAAAGGTCAGAAACTTTTCAAAATAACACAGTGTATCTAGTTTATTTTTGAAGCTTAGGTCTTTTTATTTAGACCTAAGTTCTTTTCACACATCAAGCACCCCCAAGATTACCTCAATACTATTGATAGACTACTCTGCCTAAAACAAAAAAGGGAGCAAAATCCATAGAATTTCTAGTGTTTCAGACCAGCTACATAATTTCATATTAATCCAGTAGAACAACTTGTTCTTAACTAACACACCAGTTTCTTCTTTTGGATCTGAAAGTGTTAGATGTGTCATTTTTGGGATCTCAGGTGTTTGAGATCAGTGCAACTGAGTGTGGATTGAGCAAACTCATTTGCATAGCTTCTCCCCCTGCAGCCTTTGGCAGTCTGTTTTTGAATAGTGTGAAAGTTGAAGTATATTTACTCTTTGGTTACCTGTGGAATGTCCTATTTGGTATGTTTTTACTGAGTTGCCCAAATTTCATATCAGCTTGCAATTGCTCACTAACTGCAATTGCATAATGTTTTCCATCAATATTTCAGAGCAAGGGGAGGAGCAAATATTAATATAGATATATATATATCTTGTATCATAGTCTGTTAATTTTTGTGGAATTATCTACGTTTTAAATTTTGTGATTTTATCTACGTTTTCAATTTTGTGATTTTTCTTTTCCCTAGACTATTATTTTTGTCAAATTCTAATGGTATGCAGAACAGAATTTTTTTTAAAGGTAATTTGATAAGGAAAGAGATGTTAAGGTTAAACCCTAAGTTCAAGGTAAGGTTATTTTGAAGAAGATGTACTCTTGTTATTAGTGGGGTTTGTGTGGTAGGATTGTGTACAAAAGATGAAATCCCAGGAGAGTTAATTAGACAGAAGATAGGCATAGTATAAGCACAGTATCTAGCCTGATGGAGTCTAAGAAATGTTTCAATAATGGTGTTACATTTATACATTAGAAAGATTCCCTCAACTCTGAATTACTGTATGTGCACTAATGTACACACACTAATATATAGTGTATCTGTCCATAGAAATGCTACTTGCTGATATATATAGAATAGAAAGATATATATGTAGCATTTAGATTAGTTTGCACTCAGGAGAAGATTTCTGTAGATGGTGAATCACAACTGAGCTTCATTCCCTTCTGCCTGATCAAAATATAACTCCTGTAACGAGCACATTTCTCAGTATGCACAGGAAAAATGATAGCTTGTGTTTATGAAGACTTTTAAGGACAGAAAGGATCTATGGGGAATGCAAGGAAATGACCTAGTTACTTTCAATACCTACAAAAGGCATCAAATAATGGCCAGGTTTTTGCAAAGAATGTTATTTTCAAAATTAACACCTATCAGCAATAATATTTTTCTACAGTGCTTGTAGTTACTGTAGTTTTTGTCTGTAGGTTTTAAAAGTAGTCAAAATTGAGTACTCTGTGCCTTTATAGGAGAAATAACTATCAGCTCCTTACCAGTGATTATAGATTAGTCACAATAGAACTGAATAAACATTAAAAATCTGATCAGGAAGTGACCTATCCAAGTATTTTTTGTCTGAGTGTAAGTCTAGCCTGTATTCAAGTTAAAACTCTGCCCACTTTTCTGAAAAGATTAGATCATATATTCTTCAAAGTGATAAATGGCTGTTTACTATAGGTAACAGCAGGCTTTATTTCATAGAGTATTTTTTAGCATAGAATGACACATGGTCATAATGCCAACTATCTACTTTTTTCAAAGCTTTTCAATGTTATTTTCTCTAAATAAATCACTAAAGCATTTAAAATGAAATGGCTAGATGCTACCAGTTTATTTTCATGGTTTTCAAAGGAGTCCTACATTTAAGGCAAATCTTCAATTACTATGTAGGTGCTTAAGTACCATAGGAAACTTGGGGTTAGTTCAAAATTATTTTACACGTATTCTAGGCATAGCCATTTGCAATTAATCTTCTGATTTGAAGTCTTGGGCCTTGATATGATAATTCAGATTGTTTCAGCATATTTTGCTATAGAATGTAACTGCTACCATTCCAAACTCTATGCAATTAATAAAAAAAATTCTTTTGTTGTTGATATAAATGAAACCTTAGTCCCAGTCCAGTCCTTGACAGAGAACATTCCCAAAAGCATCTGCTCTTATTTCAGCTGTGCCTTGTGCACTTTGAAAGCAGAGGGACAGGCTGTGTGTCTTGTCCAGATGAGTATTTCCATTTCCTTTGGTCCATGTAAATTACATTTTCTCTATCCTTCTTGTCTTATTTCACAGTACCTGCTTTTATGCAGACAGGAGAAAATAAGGGGCAAAGATATGAGAACTCTCTGTTGTATCAGTCACAAACTAGATTTGGTACAAAGGAACAAAAATGCCACAATTCCTACTGACCAATTTCTGATTTTAATTTGTTTAAGTCTAGAGAATTGTGGAAACTGTGATAAAAGGTGTCTGAATCATCTAGTTGGCAGGGAATCAAATGTAATTGTCAATGGCCAATATGTGTTCATCAAAATCTGACTGGAGAGTCCAGGGTCAGTATTATATCTTAGACCCACCAAATTGCATTATAAAAGAAAATAAAACAATGACATTAATAGAAAGTGGTTGGTTTTGGGCATTATGTCAGACTAGTAAATCCTTTGGCATCTTTGAAAGACCACATAGTTTTTGTAAAGCACCAGTTATTATTACTTATTGTATCACAGTAGTCACACAGGTGATGATCAAATAAAGCTTGGTAGGTTTGAAGTTTGAAATGAAGTGTTACTTCTCTTGTGCATTTTCCTCCTTTTAAATTTTTTTTTTTATGGTAAGAAGAAAATGCCCTCATCTTGGATGGTGGATTGGTGTCTAAATCTGAATTTTTTTTTTGCTAAGGAAATTTTTACTGAGATGTGAGTGACTCACTGGAAGTAGTACTCAAATCTTTGAATAGAGGACTTAGATAATTTTTTTTCCTTATTTGTGTATGTGTGCATAACTTCAACAAAGAACATCTTTCTTCAGTGGCAGGTAGTTTTTGCGCTTTTAGATCTACAGTGATTGACATCATTACCATGATTTGAATGAAAACATAAAACAGAGGAAGATTAGTGATAAAGAGCTGAGCAAGTAATAAATAGTGGAAGGGATAGGTGTTCATGTCCATCTAGATGAAAGAACTTTGGCATAGGAAAAAGGACCTTGAAAAAACCAGAGATTGACTCAAGTAGCTTTATGAATTGAGTGTGTAAGGTAAAGAAAATATAAGGTCTGGCTAAATTAGAAATGCTCTAGAGAAGAGCCACAGGATTGAGAAAAATATTAGGAAACAAAACTTTGATAATGAGATTTTCAATTCAATAAACAAAAGTATAAATAGAATGACTGAAAATTGAAGCTGAGATTATTTATAACTGTTAGGTTAATTAATGTTGGAATGATTTACCATAGGCTGGTTCATTCTCTGTCAATGGCAACTGATGGATATTTTCACCCTAAAATATATACTTTAATTCAGAAGAGAATTAGTACATGCCTTTATTACAAAAAGGTTAGATTAGATCATCACCATGATCCCCTCAGGCCTTTAATCTATAAATTTGTGAAATTCTCAAGCTGCTTTGGTTGCTCTGTTGCACTGAGACCCTGTTGATGGCCACTGCATCTAAATGTATTTCAGTGTGGCCACACTAATGTGAGTCTATTGACACATATATCTAGAGCTTGTCTCTATTATAAACTCTGTATTGAATGGTTTTTCTTCCATTAAAATACACAAAAATTCTTATTTCAGGAACACACCCCCCACCCCCCTTTCCCCACAGATACAAATACTCTCACACACTGAAGATGAAGTGATCATCCTGGGGATTCTGAGAAGTCATTCACCCAACCCAGCCTGTGTGCCTGCCTGAGATGAAGTACCAGTATGAACAGAAAGTTTATCCTAGGCAAATGCCAAAAAAAAAAAAAAAAAAAGTGTCATTTTATGAACAGAATGGAAATGAAACTTTCAGGACTATAAGCTCTCAAACTTAGATTGTTTGAAACTTACATAGTTTTTACTATAGAGAATATAGTAATATTTAATCAGATGTAAGAAGGCTGTTAAGTTCCTTCTCTTCAGTGTTCCTCTCTAGCTACTTCCACAGGAATGTTTAATATATTTTGCCTAAAATTTTCCAGACATGTTAATTTTGTTGGAGCTATAGACAACTCTGAAGCTGGTTGAAGGCCATTAGAACTCAGTGACTAACAGCACTATTACCTATCCCACCCATGTATCAATGTATTAAAAAAACTTCATTCTTGTTCTTCACAAAATGCTGAAACTATTCAGAAAAGAAAGTTTTCTTTGAATTCATTTTTCACTATTTATTAGTAGTATTTAGTAGTATACTATTTATTTATTACTATTATTAGTTCATTACTATCAATAGTAATAATTTCTTTAGCTAAGAGCTGCTCCAGTGTGATATGGGTATCTGATAATGGTGGTTTGTTGTTGTTGACACTTGCATTCAGCAATGCTATATTATCCTCTCTTAGATTTGAAGTTCTTTCAAGAGCAGTGCTGCTGTAGGAGATTCCTCAGTCTTTGTTGCCAGTCAGCCAGGGAATAAATCAGCCTCATTTGCCCAGGACTGGAACTCTCCTTGCTGAAGTCTGTTCAGCTCTTTTACCTGAGTTATGCTTTGCAGTTTTATTCAGCACAGACTGAAGTGTTGGAGAGTAGTTTTCCATGAAAGGAAACAAAAGATCTTACATGGATCTTTTAGTTAAATGTTCACTTATATATCTTTTTACACACAAACACTTTTATGGTATTTAAAACCCCTTAGAGGAATTCCTATTACAATAAAGGTTAGGGGTTATGCATATCACTATGCAGATGAAGAAATTTAAACAGCTGATTTTAGATTCTTTTGTGCCCAGACTTGTGACTTAATTTGAGCCTGTGTGGGAAAGTTGATGTGAGAATGCACCAGCCCAGACATAAATTCACTCATCAGCATTTGGCCATAATGATTGACGATAATAGACAAGACTAATGATAATTTATTTGCCCGTCAAAAGAATTTCTCACTCCAGGCAGTGGGCAATTAGGACTTTGCAAGGCTGATTTAAGGTTAGTTATTGTGAATTCTTTCACTTCTTAATGTTCTGTTATATTCTTTGTCTTATTTTTAAACAACCAATGTTTGCAACAATTGCTGCATTTGAAAATTGCTTTTCTCTGTAGTTGTTTTTATCTTTTGAATAGAAGCTATTGACTTCTGTATTAATGTCCTACTGAACATATTAAGAATATTTTTCAAGACTGTTCAAGTTGCTAGGAAAATATAAATGGAAAATGGACAATTTCTTGTTTTTAACACTCTCCTGAGCATAAATTTTTTTTAAAACCTCTGGTTTTATTTTGTTAGTCATTTGATACAACAGGGTCTGGTGAAGAGAAAACTTGTTGGCTGATATAGCTGATCTCTTGGTAATGGCTGCAATATCGAAGTATTACTAGTGTATTAGCAGAAAGTCACATTCTGAAAATTTGGACCTGAGTTTATTGCCATGTGATGAAATTGTGATTCATAACAGGCTCACTGGCATGAAAATGATCAAAATGTTTTCATGCCTTCTTTCTGCAAAGATTTAATTTTCAAACAGTTTTATTTCATAACTAGTGTGAAATATCCATAGTAGTGGTTGGTGGTGTCTGGACTAAAAATACCAGTTCTGACTGGGGAAATGCACCAGACAAATTTGCTTGGATCTTTTGATGAAGTGTCCTTGTTAATCCCAAAACTCATTTCACTTAAATGTCACAGTCCAAAGTTTAGATCTCCAGTCTCGATTAGGTGTCTAAACTCCCTGTGTGCCTCTCACCCGACTCAAGTCGCTCTGAAAGGCTTTTCATCCCATTTTAAAGCAGTTTGTGAGAAGGAGTGGGGTGATGGATGGCTCTGTAGAAGTGCCTGCCTCTTTCCATTCCTCCAATCCTGGGCTTTTGTTCAGCCCATGTCCAAGCCTTGCCAAGTTCTTTCCATGCATCTGTCACAGACATTACCTCCTCTCCAGACATGCTCCTTGAACTCTCATTCCCCACTTCTTCCAACATTTGGGTGTATGGGAGATGAAGGCTGAATTTAAGAACCCACAGGGGTTCTCTGTTCTCTGCACAAGCCCTACACGAGTTCATTTGACCAAGAACCTCATTAACCAAGCCCTAGTGGATCCACTGCTCCATGGAGATTCCCATATCCTCTGCCCTAGGAGAGACCATGTCAGTGTTCTGCTTTTTATTCTGCCACTGGTTTGTGTTTAATCCCAGTGAGGAGTTAAATTCCTCTTCCCTGAGCCACTTTTGCAATAGGCTGCCCACATCTTAGCCAATAAGAGAAAGCTTTTATTTATAAGCCTGGTGCCAGCATCTGAACAACTTGGAAGGATTAAAATATCTCCTGAAACCCTCAGATACAAATCGTGCAACAATAAAAAATTCCCCAATGTATGAAGTTAGTCATTTTGCTATTAAGCGCTATATATGTAAAGGACAGAAGACTGACTTTCTGGAAGGAATAACATCTTCTTGACAGATACAATTGGCTGAGTTTGTCTATTCCCTACCTTAATGGATGACACCTGTAAAAAAAGTAAATCTATTTTTAATGGGATAGTCCCTAAATGACCCAATTTCAGGAAGAGTGCACTTTCATGAATATTTATTTAATATGAAAACACTAAAGTAAACAAGAAACTACATCCTATAAATAAAAAGAGCCCAGAGGGTCAAACAGTGATAGACTGTATGATATGAAAGCTAATTTTGTATTGCTTTATGCACTGTGTTAGCAAAACAGATCCCAGTGTGAGGCTGCTGCTCACGATGGCAGTCAGGAGGTCTTTGTTACCTTTGCACAGGCACCTTCTGTGCACTGAGAAGGGCTTGAAGCAGATACCATGTTTTAAACATATATTCATGTGTGTTTTCTGTAAAAAACCCCTCCAATTTTCTTCTGTCCTTTAAAGTTCTTTACATTCATTGTCAGTATGGGTTGCCATTCCAATTTAGAATGTGTTTACGTGGGGGGTGCTTTGGAGAGGGCATGCAGAGACAGGTCCCTGGTTATCCTCCAGATTCTTGTTAGTTAATTTAATTCCATCTAGGTCTTCCTACTTAGTGCAGACATTTTTTTTTTCCTGTGGCACAACAATTGCTGATGTTCTATAGGGTGTCCTTAGGAGGTGAAACTAATAGCACTGGACAGCATTTGGGGTTATGCAATTATTATGTTCCAAACACTTATAAATGTATTGACAAAATAATTGGCAGAGTGTATCTAGTCTTATTCAACTCTCGCCCCCATCAGATGAGTTATGTAGGCCCACAGTGTCATGTTTATATTTTCTTAGGCTGGACATTTTTGGGTGCAGTTTATTTCTAAATATATTGTATCACTAGGGTCTGAAGGAGAAAAGGACCTCAAAGTAGGTCACTAAGTGCTGTCATCATATGCACTAGAACTGGATATTTACTCTACTTACTATGCTTACCCTGGACAGGAAGTGATGTAGGTAATGAGAAGAGCAGCACTGGAGCAGCATGAAAAATCCCACTTGGATATTAGTGCCTTTTTCAAAGGCTCGTTCAGAATAATTTAAAATAACAATTATTTTGTTAAGCTTTATTATAAAACTGTATTGTAGCCAGAAAGCCAACATATTTAACCTCTTTTTCTTTGCTTGAATTATAAGCAATTATATTTGAGAGATTGCTATAAAATGTTATAGATTTTAATGTAAATTTAGCTCCTTTTTATGTATCTAGATGCCAATATAACTCATACATGACCAATGTTTAATATAAAGATTTATTCACTCAATCACATGTAGTTAATAGTTCTGTGTTTTCTTAATAAAAATAATATACCTTCATTTATGGAATACTCAGCATTTGAGGCTGGGCAACATGTACTATCACTTTCTTTTCTTTTTTTTTTTTAAGCAACACCAAATCATCACTCTTGTGGATTTAAAAAATACCAGTTTGAATGACAACATTTATAGGAAGTGTGTGAGAACTGCTTTCCTACACAGAGACAAGCTATAGCCAAACCATCTGGTTCCAGTGAGACAGTAACTTGTGAACCTACTAAATTCTTGTAGGTTCTCTGTAGCTGCCTGTCCTGTGAGACTTCCCTTGCAGTAAACAAGATATTGCCAATTAGGGTATCATTGGTAACCTACTGCATGCAAGCTAAAGATCTCCACAGTGTTTGTGGGAAGCCACTCTCCACAGAGTCTGGCTGGAGCCTCTCATGGGAGATGGTTTTCTCCTTGATGAAGACCAGTTCCTAGTCCAGGTTATTTTAGTAACCACAAAAAGCAGCAAATGTTGTCGTTTTTGTCTTACCTTGAGGATAGAGAGTGTTTTACATGCTGCTCTCCACATTTTTAAAATTGCAGGAGGTGCAGGAAGAAGACACATTTTAAGAGCTGGAGAAAATGCTTTATAGTGGGAGATTTAAATAGCTCAATCTGTTTATCTTATCAAAAGAAGATTGATAGGTAACATGATTACAGAGTGCAAGTAAATTCACAGGAAGAAAATATGGGGTATTAAAAAGCTTTTTTTATTCATGCACAGAATCTTGGTAGAAACTAATGCTGGAATCTTAAACCAGATAAAACAAGTTGGAGTAAGGTGCAAATTCCTACTGATCAGAATCATTGTCTGCTGGAGTAAACTCTGAAATTGAGGCTCCATGTCCTGTGGTACCTTTGAAAAGGGTCTCTCTGCCCTGCCTAAAACCATGTCATTGTACTAAATAAGAGGGTGAGTGGCTCATTTAATGACCTATGAGCTAAAGGAAGCTATCCTAAACATTTTATGAGTATTACTGTCCCTCCTCTTTATTTAAACTACGAAATGCCAAAATTCTCTTCTGTTGGAGACATATTGAGCCCAAATGCTGAGTTTGTAAAAAACACTTATGCACATGCTGAACCTTAATGGATTCCAAGATGCTCAAAAAAAAAAAAAAAAAATTAGGGAGTTTATTATTTGCCAGGACTTTTAATCTAATTTTCACATGACATTTTACAGCTAGGGTTCTCATGCTGAGGTTCACTGCTAGTCTGCTCACTTCTTGCAGCTGGGTATTTGCAGAGAGCCTTGTTTCTTTGTTTTCCCCTAGCAACATGCTTTAAAAGAAAAGACAAAATAATCTTTGACTTCACTGAAGTCAAAGGCAAAACTCCAACAAGCTGTGACAGGGCTAAGATTTCACCTTAATATTTAGCTAATACTTCTGTCTTGATGTGCACAGTGCTTGTACTTCTCACAAAGATTTTAAGATTTTTCTGGCTTTGCAGATGGAAGGCCTTGGACTGCACAGTTGTGAATGAAAGGAAGGGTAGATTATGAGATTATCTCCATGAATACAAGAGGGATTGCTATGAAAAATATTATGGGATTTTGTTTTGCAGTATCCAAGATTATACTTATTGTCATTTTAGTGTTATAAGGTCAAGGTAGCACATTAAAATGTAGGACCACAGAGGAACAAACTTTACGTTGGAGCATTTGTTGTGTCTTCATGCAGATTATGAATATTTTTATTCTAAAAAAATCAACAAAATAGGAGAATTACTTTCTTATTTCACCAGTGTACAACTTTTTCCTAGACTGCTGTCAGTTTTTTCATTTTCAAGTCCCTTTTCCCCATCCTTTCTGTCATACATGCTAATCCCCCTTTTTATAACACCGTCTCCGAGTGATTCATTTGTGACAGTCACAGAAGCATGCACTCCAACACCCACACGCAGGTAAATCTGCTGCGGTGATATATTTTAATTACAGATTTAGTCAGAAGTAATTAAGGTTTTATGTCACAGTGATAGCGGAGAGTTTTAAAAATTCATGTGGTTTCAGTCTTTGTGAGCGCGCAGTTTGTGACACAATGGCTTGCAAAACAGGAACGATCCCTTAGTGCTGTTAGATTAATTAATAGAAAGAGAATAAACTTAATGGGGCTAGAAAAGTGCAAAAAATTGTGGTTTTTCCACTGTATATCACACAGATGGAATGGTCGTCCTGGGATTGCGGCGGGGGACAGTAATTGCATTTTAATTACAGTGCTGATGGCTTCTGCTTCCTACCAGATGGAAGGCCCTTTTAAAATAGAGGCACAATAGCAAGCCTCTGCTTATTTTCTCTTCTGATGCTGGCTAACATATAGTGACACAAGACAAAAGCTATTATGGTATGGTTTGATCAAAAAGACTTTATTCAGTGCTATAATACTTCATAGTAGGAAGAAAATCCATTCTCTGCCAATATTAAAAAGGCTTTTCTTCTGTCTAGAAACTAAAATGGAAATATGCAGGGAACTACCTACTACTTTTATTAGTAACAATCATAGTTAATCACGTTGTTGCTAGGTTGATAATATTTATAGAAGGAAAGAGAGATAACTGAGACTTCCTTTGTTTAGAATGCTTAGCTAAGATGGTTCTCAGGATGGCACTATGCAGAACAAGGCACAGGTTAGATTGAAGTTAAAAGATGCAAAGATTACTCTGTGATGTCCTTTATTTTACAGATATTATTGGGAGTTAGCAAACATAAAAGTGCTGATTATTGAGAAACTGATGTTGCAGAGAAGGGTCAGATCTGTAAATAGTGTGAAAATTACATTCAAAGCCATTAAATTACATTAAGAAGCATACCTTTGTAGATGCACATACAGTATTCATAAGTGAATAAATGAATTATATTTAATAATATTTCACCTTTTTGTCATAGTTTAACTGCTTCATATATTAGTTTACTTCAGCAAGATGCCCTTCCACTGTCATTGCATCTTTGAGAGAATAGCCTCTGGGTTTTTTTTTATTGTAAAGATATAGATCAGAATTTTTTATCTATGCTTTGAATCTTAAAGTGCAGGTACCAATAAATAAATTTGCTTCATATTTTAATGTATAACTGATTTATTAAGCAACTTCTTTGTGCTAAGAGTCACTCTCTGTAATTTTTATGGAAGAAATGAAGTGGTTACCATGCTTTAACGGTACTATTATTTAATGCTTGTAATAATTAATAAAAACTAGAACATTGTAGCTCAGAAATATGTGACTTCTAGTGCTATGCTGTCAGAACTCAGCTGCCTCTTGGGCAGTTTCCAATTAACCCACTGGAGCTGTGTCTGTGTTGTCAAGGATGTGCTCAAAAAAACCTCTGAGCTGGCAGCCCAAGGTTCATCTTTGGAGAATGGGAAGATGGAGAGGACTGTGGAGGGACCTTGGAAGGGCCCAGACAAAGGATTTGTGCTGTCCATTCTCTGACTCTCTGAAATTTGAATACTGTTAATAGTGGAGTGTCTCCAGTTGGATTATTCTTCATTAAAATATATTTACACAAGCATTTATGCAAACAGTATTTTTGCAGGCCGTTAACACACCCATAAATTTCTTTCATAACAAATTTAAGTCTAATTATTTCCTGCTACAGTCCAAAAGGTCACTTTGATTATTACATTAAAGGTTCAAAAAATGAATTAAAAAAACAAAGAAGTGAAAACCCAAGTGAAATATTTAGTGATTTCCTTGCTTGGGTTTTCATGAGATTGTAATCAATTAATATTTTGTAATCAGTTAAAGTGGGAGGGCCTGCAAGTCCATTGAAAGAAGGTCCAAATATTCCAAGTGATCTTGACAGAACTGCAGGAATGATCCAGTAACAAGGAGACCAAAGTGTTACTTTTAGGAAGGAAAAATAAAATTTTGGGTACAAAATATAAAGTCACTGATTAGGGAGTTGCACTATCTGACAGTAGGAGGGCGATAGAGAAGTAAAAACTGAATTTGAATTATTGCAATTGCATGGCAAAACAGGATATATTTTTCTGTGATATGTAATTAGGAATGCTGTGTTTAAGACATGAGATAATTACAATTTCTCTCAGCCTGGTGATGTTGAAATGGATAACATCTCTTGCTTTAGGATTTACTTCAAGAAAGATACAGGTAACTTGATGAAATTTTGGAGGAGGGCAATCTAAAGATACAGTAAACAGTGGTTCTTCATGTCTTCATGTCATAGAGTTTTACTCACAGCAAAAGATTTAAATTAGATTGTAAAGAGCTTTTCTAACTACAGAGTTAGTGAATGGAACAGAGTGTCTGGGTTGTAAAGCCTCTTTTATTCAAGATTTAGATATAAATATTCTCATAGTAAGGGATGTGTGATCAAGATGAAATCACAGGGGTGTGAATGGTAAGTATCTGAGTAGTTTTGGTCTTTGTCAGTGTTTATCATAATTTTCTCTTATGGTCCTGCAATTACCCCTCATGGTTCCTTTCAGTTCTTCTTTCCTATGGTTCTTGGATGTTTGGTCTTGTGGATTTCCTCTGATTACCTCAGTATTTTTTAATTTCTGTAAACATGTAGATCAACAACAGCAAAAGCAAGTTTCTTATGGCACAAACCCCATTCTTTAAATCAGATATGAAGTTTTCAAGTAATGAAAATTAGGTTTTCATTGAGAGTTTGTGAAAGTGTTATAAAGTGTGAATTTCATATTGGAGCAGCTTAAAATGTGAATACAAAATTTTTTGTACTTCACATTCAATTCAGAAAAGCACTCATTTGGTGAAGTCAAGAGAAAAACTGCAAAAGTAATAAAGAGATGGCAAATAATTATGTAAGGCTGTGGTGCAGCAAGAGAAAATGCCTGCTGAAAGGTATAAATAGGTGTGCTGACATCAAATTTAGCAAATTGTTTGGTTAAATGCTCCCCTGGGTAAGAATTGATTAAATAATACCTAAGATTGGGAAAGGTACATGGTGATGCCCTGTAAATATTTAAAAATAAGGGAGAGTATTTTGAGACAGTATGGGAAACTACTAAAAAAGTAATGGAGGGAAATAAAATACTACCATGGTGCAATTTCAAGAAGTTAAAATATCCAAATACACTTGAGGATGAAGATTTGATCATGAGATCAATACACTTTACAATAATTTCCAAGACTACTGGTGCATAAAACCATAAAGGTCATAGCACGAGGTCAGAAAAAATGTCTTTTACAATCTCTTGTGGGTACCAGCAGATGTTTAAATTAGAAAACAAAAGTAGGTGAGACTAAATAGCAGCTACACTAATTAACATTTAAAAACCAGAAACAAACATTAGTAGAACTTACCATTGCAAAAACAATACAGCACTAATTATTGGAATAGGGAACATGAGGTGTTTTTTCCTTCTCCAATTTCAAAACATCTGTCTTAGGAAATGTGATTTCATCATGATGAAAAATCATCAAATTATCTGGAGTGGCTAAGAGCTTACCAGCATCAAATATTCCCTCCTTATTTAAAGAGGTTTTTACAGGTATAATAGTTCAGGCATTAGAATTATAAAATTTCTTTCACTCTTATTCACAGTCTAGAGAGGTGAAGACAGCTTTAAATCTGCAAGAATTAATATACAATTCTTTGTGTGAAATTTACTATTGGCCATCACAGCACTTGTAAACACTTCATACAATAAATGTCTGATGTTTTCAGTACTTCTGGGCTGAAAAAAATTACCATAATCTGGTCTCTAATTTTCAAAATATAAAATGATATTTCCTGTTACTCTAAGGTAGGGTACTCTAGCACAAGAAATATTTAGATCCCAAAGGACCTTGGTAACATTAGCAAAGGTACTGGACATTTGTATAAAATATCCATCTTAATCGTTCTATTGTGTTTCAAATAATAAATAACAGAAGATTCATCTATCTAGCATAGTAATAGGTGCTATAGAAATTAGTAAAAAACCAAATATTTGACATGTGTATATCCATATTTAGGCAAGTTGATGATTTCTGGCACTGTTATAAAATTCTACACTGCAGGGAAAGTTTGCCAGCAAGGAACAGAAGGAGTATTGACTTTTTACTATAATGACATTTCTGTCAAATTAATTATAAACTTGGGAAATATTAATCTAATTGAAATAATACTGCTAAAGGAAAAATCAGTTAGGTTTTTTTTTTCCTGACAGTTCAGTGGTTCACAAAACTTGAAGGACATGAATACAAGAGTATTAGAGAAAATAATTACTAGTATTATAATCATTTGCATGAATACTATTGAAAAGTATTAAAATGTCTATTAATGTCTTTTAAATATCTATTCATGTCTATTAAAACTCCAGCTGATAGCAATGGAAGAAATTTATCTCTTAATAAAGAATAATAAATAAAGAATTAATTAAAATAATAAAGAAAATGAGCAAAGCAGTAATAAAAAATATTTATATGATCCTTATTAATTTCTTATCAAATATATATTGATCAGCAGTCTATCATATTATAAATTTTTCATGACACAAAAAGTGGCAATAACCAAATTAAAATGAGATTCACCTGCCTATCATGTGTGTTTTTGCCAAACCAAAGAAAGTGTTCTAAAATAGATTCCATCATTTAAATTAAAGAAAATATGAAATACTGAAAGATCCTATATGGTATTGCACTACAGGAAGGGTGGACACTCTCTGCCAGGTTACTGAAGGCTGGAGGTAGATGCACACACTCATGCTCTGAGGGACTGGGCTCAATCCAGGCTGGAAGCCAAAACCTGAGGGAAAGCTGGGGATTTGGTGTGTGCTCAGCATTTATTGAGCACAGGATTTAGTGTAGAATGGCATAAATGAGCACCTCCATTAAAGCACAATAGACACACAGCAATTGGAGGACTTTGACAAAAAGTCAGTGACAGCCCCTTGTTTGTACCTTTGTGCCCTTAGTGAAGGCAATGATCTGAAAACTCTGAACTGGGTTCTTGATGCTGTTTTCTTTGCAGGTGCAGAAATTAAATTTGGTGCATCTGAAAAGTGTAACAATGAGAGCTCTTGAACCAAAAAAAGGTTCCCTTGAGTATCCATGGCATCTTCTGGTTTACATGTGAGCACTGACTTAGCAGGCTCCTGCAAGAGCTAAAGCAGTATTTGTCACCTTGTTTTGTATTGGTTGTCTAAGCAATGGTCTCATAGGCACTGGGAAAGGATGTTGTTTAGACTGAGTTTAATAAGTGGTTGACTCTTGAATCAGATATTTTACTTATTCACCACACTTGGATCTTTCAGAGTTGCTAACTGGATTGAAAGGCATGATACAAACATATATAACTGAATTGTTATCTGAGGGACACGGCGTGATCTCCTTCTTTTGCCCAATGCCATGCACAATTTATTGACAGTTTCTTGGAGGACAGACTGAAATCTTTCTGTGCACCATGAGAAAACCTCAGAGCTCCTCAGTGACTGTCCCTGCATGTCACCACAGGCCCCAGCCGGGCAATAATTAGCATTGACTCCATGATTCTCAGAAGGCTGATCTTTATTAATCACTTTATTATACTATATTTATTAAGAAACCCTTCACCCTTACAGACAGTCACAATACAGGTGGACCCAACTGGTCCTTCAATCCAAACACCATCACCATTGGCCAATCAAGAAACCACCCTTTGGTAAAAAAAAAATCTCCATAACACATTCCACGTGTTCACAACAGGCACAGCAAGTGAAGATAATTGTTTATCATTCTCTGATCTTCTCCCAGCCTTCCCCAGGATGATGCCTGGAAAGTTGTGCTTTGCTCTCAGTGGCCAGAGAGCTGCTGCCACAGCTGCATGCTCATTTCCATCCCAGCTGTGCTTATGCTAGGTTACACTTCTGCAAGAGGACTGCCTTGTGTGCTGCAGTGCTCAGCCCCAGCACTGCTCCTCTTGGTGTGTCTTCCTTAATGGACATTCCCAAGGAAAAGAGAGGGGCAGAGGAGGGAAACCTCTGGGAAGCCACAGGGTCAGCACAACAGGGCTCCCAGACCTTCTGCATCAGGGCACCTTTGGACCTATGGAAAGGGATGTGACTTTCATTTTAAACAGATGCTGGATGTGGTAAGCATTAACAATTCATACTTTTCTTGACAAGTGGTCTGAAAATGGTTTGAAGTGTAATGTGTTAATGTGTAAACAATCCTGACAGGTCCTGTTGTTGGCTCAAGGCTGCTTTGGGCCTAATGAACTGCTTGGCTGACTCTTAAATATTAGAATGGGCTTTCTGTGCTGCAACTCCACTAGATTCAGGGAGGATTGAGGTATCTAGAACCTGACTCATTTCTCTGCAGGTTCTGTATCTCACCATGTGAAAAAAAATTGTTCCACTACTGAAACCAGCATGAAGCTTTTTTGTTAGATTTATAAGATGGAAAATAATTGGTGCTGCTTTAGTATTAGCAACTTCCTCATGAGAGACAGTTAGTATTCACAGGAAAAAATTGCTTTTTCTGCCTTTGAATAGGAGGGTAATATGAAAGCAATTTAGGTCTGGTTGTTAACCAGAGAATAAAATTAACCCCACTTTAAATTTTTTACCATATTTCAGAGCTGGATGTTGGAAGCAGAGCTCTTTTGCAGCAGTGGCATGCTGTGACTGAGATCAGCACTCACCCTTTACCACAAGTCTTGTTAATCTGAGCCTTCTAAAAATATAAATGTGCTTGATTACCTGTCCCTGTTCAGACTTAGCTTTCTGCAGTCTTTCTAAATTATATCTCTTGCTCAGGAAGGGCTTTGTCTGTGTAAAGACACAAAGTGGTTTGGAATGGAATGGTTTCAAATGTTAGTGATACCTCTGGATGACACATTATGGAGAGCTGTATTCCAATAGTGTGGCAGTATTAACTCCACACTTAGGTCAAACACTTGTTTTTTGGCATAAAATTTGGTTAACAACTTTGTTTTCTCATTGTCTGCATAAAATGTATGGCTGTGCATATTGTTTGCTTTTATTGTCTTCATCACATGATTAAGATAGTGTGAGAGTTACTCAGAAGTGTCTCTCTTTTCTAGAAATGTATATATTTAGGTGTTCATTTGCAAGTGCTCTGTATGTTGATCCATCACTGAAGCAGGCAACCCTTGTGTAAATGCAGCCTACATAAATAATCCTGTAAATATATAAACCACATTTATCAGAGAGTAGCTAAATGAGCCCTGCATAATAAGAAAATGATAAACTACTTTGTATTAATTGCTAAAAGCAGTGATTCTATTTGACAGAGCACTGAACTGAAACTTGGGAGATCATATTCACTGGCCAGAGCAAATTTGCCTATCAACTTGCTTCATTTTCCACATCTATATAATGGGAAAGATGTAATTGACTTCCTTTTTAAAGCAGTTTCAGGATTTAACACTGAATAATGCCATACATGAGATATGTATTGTTTACAATCTACTGAACAGAGAAATACAAAACCAAAGTGACACTTTGTCTCTAGAAACTATTTGGAGTAAGGATTTGCAAGCCTTCAGGAGAGAGAATTCCAGATTTATGGCCTTTAAAAAGCACTGATAAAATGTGATGTGTCTAAATGGGGAAATCAACAACAACAGGGACAACACAGAAATGATGTCCATGATAAGACAAAGAGGGAGGACTGGAGCTCTGTACCTGAGTTGCTTTTGATTTATTTTTCAGTCCACACAAGAAGTGTTCCATTACATAAATCACATTTAACTTCCATACAGCTTCTGGGAATTTTAATTGTTGACTATATTTGATTTACTTGTGGTAGATAATTCCAGTGAGCATGTTTGTGTTGCAAACACAGAGGTTATATTGCTCTTTTTGGAAACAGAGTAGTCTATTCTGTGCAGATTTAGTTCCAAACCCAGCTATTTCCTGGACTGTACATCAGTTCCCTACCACTCAAGGGTGCTTGTTTAGCCATCTTCCACAGCACATCTCAATGGGCTTGATGGACAAGAGATTAAATGGAAATTATGGTTATGGAAGGCTATGTAAGTTTTCTTTCCTGCCCAAAACATCTTCTTTATGCTTTGACACTTCCTGTTTGAATTCTGCTCTTAGTTTCCCAAGGCCCTTTATACAACAATCCATCACATCAACAATTTTGTGGTGTGATTGAATGAAAATATATTCATGTACATTGGCTTCTTGAAATATAAAATACAAGAAATATAAATAAAATGAAGCCTGATTACAGTTCCTCTTAAACCCAAATAACCTTCTCCCTACAGTTTCTCTAGAGTACGTGCCTCTTTCCATTTTTGTTATGGTTGATTAATCAATATTTTCTTAGGAAATTCTTAAAGCAATTTGTTTTATTAAAAACAATTTTTAAGGAAAATAATTTAATGATTCTTTACAGAGAAGCCTCTATTCAGTCACACTTTTTTTTTTTTTTTTTTTTTTTTTTTTTTTTGGGCATAGAACTGTATTTATCTCAAAGACTGCAGATGCATTTACAGTTCATGGCCAGAGTGTTCCTTTATAGACTGTTTCTGTTCTTGAATACCTCATCTTCCCATTAAATAATATTTGTTTCCATGAATGCTTGTTGAGGAGCTTTTCAACTGTGAGGAGTATCTAAGGAAAGAGAAGCAAAAAAACCCCTATTATCATTACAATACACATGGCAATTATTCAATGCACATCCATAATAAAATGTGTAAAGAAAGGTGACTTTTAGTGTGTGAGGAGCAGTCTACAAACTTAGCCTTCATTACACCATCAGGTCTACAACAATGTTGCAGTAAGATGTTCATTTAGTGTTTATGTAGAAAAAATAAATTACCAATTAAGTTGTAGCCAGGGTCAGTGAGATGAAAGAAAAATGTGAGAGAAATACTTAGTATTAAATAGAAGTTTTAAGCACAAGTCTACGGTTTTGTCGTGGTTCAGCTTGTATTTAATTTCTTTCCCTCTTAGTTTCGGAAAAGTAAATTATTTGATGCCAGATACCTTGGTTCATGTCCTATATCCAAATATATCAACACTTTTTTTCTGGCATTTGGCATAGTTCTGGAATCAAAGAGTGAACCTCAGTATTTCAGCATTTATTAGGGATTACTGTGTATGTGTGATGAATTTTGTCTTGCTGGATAGAGTGATGAATATTTGAGTCAATATGCATATGAGATAGGTTATTCATATGCACTGGTTCATATGCAGAACTATAATTTCAAGCTCATTTCTTGACTTCACTGCATTAAAATTCTCAACCACAGTATTTCATTAATGGGTTTATTGCCCTAATAAGTTTCAGTGAACCCCAGGAAGAGAATAGAAACTGTCATAAGTAGATTTTAAAAGTTTAGGTATAAAAATACGTACTTAAAATATCTAATTACTGTAGTATTATGTGCCTTGAAGACACTTTAAGGGGTGTAGAGAAGTGAATTTAAGGTAGTGCTGCAGAAAAGACTGATATTCCCTTCATAGAGATTCCAAGTGATACATTCATTATTATTAGAAATAGGCTGGGGTCAAATTTCCAGAGCAGCCTAGCTCATCAAGGGCTAAGAAAAAAAAAATCTATATCTTATTTCTGAGTACAATTAACACATCCTTACTCATTATTGGCAAAGTGAAGTCTGGAAGAGAGAGGACAATATGATGCAGCCTCCTGAGAGGAAGCAGAAATCTAAAATGACCTCTTAGACTTCATAAGGGCAGATTTTGTCTGTCTAGGGACCTGCCTGGAAAAATCCCATGGGTTACAGCCCTGTAGGAAAGGGGTGCCCTGGAGAGATGGGTGGTTTTGAAGGAATCATCTATCCTGATAAGAAAGAAACCAGATAAAGACAACAGGAGTCCTGCATGGGTGGACAACTTGGTCCTGAAAAAGCTCAAATGTGAAAAGAAAATGCACAAGAGATGGAAGAAGGGTAGGTAACCTGGAAAAAGTAGAGAGACTCTGTTTGAACCTTCAGGGACAGGGTTAAGAAGGCTAATGCCCATCTGGATTTGGATTTGTCCAGGGACTTGGAGGGAATCAAGAAATTTATCTGTAAAAGGAAGACAAGAGAAATTGTGGGCTCACTGCCAAGTGAGAGAAGCAGTATGGTCACACAAGACACAGGGAAGGACTAAGAATTTTGACCAACTTCTCAGTGTTTGTTGCTTTTCAAGACCCTCAGTTCCCTGAAACCAAAGTAAAGTCTGGAGCATGGAAAGTTTAACCTTGATGGAGGAGGATGACATGAAGGAAAATTTAAACAAAGTAGATTGTCATGGAAGTGGATCTGATCAGTGTGCATAAATATCTTTTGGGAGCTGCACAGAAGACAGAGCTGGTGCTGAGGAGCTCGCCTGGTGCAGCTCAGTTTGCAGACTGAGGTTCAGACTGAGCCCTGGGTGGGAGCCCCAGACAAGAGGCTGTGAGCTGCCAGCCTTTGGTTAACAAAGGGCACAAGGGGACCCCACCAGGGGAGTGGACCCTGAGAGCCACAGCAGGAGCAGGGGACTCAGGAGGAGTGTGGGACTGTGGGGGTATAATTTTTTAAAAAGTTTTTTTTTACTGTAAGTCTGATGGAACACTGAAACAACTTGCCCTGAGAGGGTATGGAGTGTCTGTCTCTGAAGATATTAAAAACTTGTAAGGACATGGTCCTTAACAGCCTGATTTAGTTCACACTGCTCAAGCAAGAAGGTTGGACAAGGCAACCTGCAGAGATCTCTTCCAAACTTGACTTTTCTGTGATTTTGTGAATATAAAAGAAAGTACTTTTTTTTGCATCAGAAAGAGCAGTATTTAAGCATTTCCAAACTAACAAATCCCTTAATCAAAGAAAATGGACTATTATTCTTTTGTAAATGCTCATCCAGAATAAGAAAAAGGACTGTTCTTAAGAACATTAACTGATGACCTCTTCTTTCTTTATTGTAATTTGTGATAATATGGGATGGTGTTAATGCCTTGAAAATGACAGTGCATTGTAAGAATGCTTTGCATAATTTTATACTTTAAGCAGTAGTGGAGATTTTGTTTCAGTTCACTCACATACAGAATTTGCATGAATGTTATGAAATAAATACTAGTAAATACTAAATATATTCTCACCCTGCTTTTCAAATCATGGCTTCCCTTAAGCACATGCTCTCTTCCTAGAAATGCTATTAACATGAATAAAAATTTGATATGATCAGTAATCACCATCAATTATTTGATCAGTCTTTAATATAGATTACATTAAGAGTCATGTATGGTTGCATTTCCAATAACAAACATTTATAGCAATTATTTATATGAAATATCCATACTGTGTTCCCATACTGCATTTTTCATTAGGTTCCCCACAGAGATGAGACAGTAAACATAAAATTCAAAAATTCATAACATTTTTTATTAGAAAGCATTCAAGGACCTTCAGCATTTTGACTATGTTAAAACACTCTGTCATTTCTCTGTGAGGTTACTAAGATTAATTGCCTTTTCTGTGATTCAAAGAGCTTCAAATGTACTCAGTCTGAATGTGAATTTTCTGTATGTTCATGCTCGTTGCACAGCAGTAAAATATAAGTTATTTTGTCCACTGTGCATAAATTTCAAAGTTTATAATAAATCCTAATGTTTTTATATCTCCTTAAATAAAAGCTAGGGACAGGGAGTAAAAGAGGGAAGCCAGTGGATGGTGAGGAAGTCTGATTTCCTCTTCCATTTTTCCTGAGGTGGATATGGTAGTTTCTTTCTGTAACTGTGGATCTGAGAAATTGGGTGTGAACAGTTCTGCTAAGAGGAAGGATCTCAGATTTTTTTTAGGGTCTCTATATTGGTCCTGATGCCAATTTCACCATACAGAAACTGAAAACAGGATATTTGCTTTGCTTGTATTGGTTGCAGACATCTCACTTGCTTGTTTTACAAGTTGGAGAAATATGTGCATGAATAATAGAATTCTAGAAGACTTTAATGTTTTTTAATTCATCTCACTTAAAGTTCAATTTTTTACATTTTTGCAAATATTTACGCATTAAAAATATTTTGGCACACTCTTTCAGGGACATTTTGGTTCTTGACTCATTCAAATAAGTGGGAATTAGGAAGTCAGTAAGTCTTTGCAAAGCTAACTTTAAATCCTCAATAACTCTTGTATGGTAGGATAAAAAAACCCCAGAAAAAAAAAAACCTACAGAAAGTAAAACAGCCAGGTCCAAATGCTGCTTTTGTTTATCTCCTGTGCAGTAAAAGTGAAGAAATTGGATAGTGGTCAAGCCTTTAATTATTATAAGTCATAAAAAGTACATGAGCTGATGAAGATCTTGCAGAAAATTTCCACTGTGTAGTTGTATTAGAATTGACTGAATCCCAGGCCTTGTGCTTGAACCATTGGTCATATTGCCTCCTTCAAATTATGGAAGTACTTTGATTAATTAAATCAATTACTTGGCATCTCAGTCTGGAGGCTGGGAACAAGGAAGCCTCAGCTGGGTCTCTAGATGCCATTGCTGAATTGCCAAAAATGTTTTTGCCATTTCCTTTTTTTTGAGGCCTGATAAGTTAATGCTTCTACTCTCTTGAAAACTTGTAATCAGCAATAGACCCATGTTTTAGTGTATAAATAGCATGAATTGGGCTGTGTGTGTTTGTGTCCATGTATTGTTACACATAGCACCAGGCCATGCAGAGTCCTGCAGCATTTGCTGTTAGGAGTCACCAATTACTCCTGGTTGTTCCACAGTGCAATATTTTCCCTCTGTACTTACTTTAGGCACTGAGAGCAAGATTACATTTCTGTCAGAAGCTGGTGGGTGATTCACTACAGATAGAAGCAAGGGAGAAACTTTCCTCTCTTTTTCAGAGGCTGTACCTGTGATCTTGTTAGCATCTGAGCCTGGTTTAATCTCAGACCTAGTTAGGCCAAGCAGTGCAGTCTCCACAAATATGTGAAAGTGAGCCTGGCTGTATTTTTGGCAGTGCATCTTAGAGAAAAGTATTAGAAAGTTCATGCACAAACTGTTTTTGCTGTTTCAAATGCAGGCAGGAAGAGCCCAGCTTGTCATTCAAACACAAGGCCGTGTTTAGCTGGCTAGCAGTAAGACTAATTATCACTTTAATAGTAATTTAAACAACTAGATATGGACATTGCAGAAAGAAAATAAACATGGAAACCTATAACACTATATTTGCCACCCTTTTTTGCTGTGTGGGCATACTCTGAAAACCAGCAGAAGATGGCTTATGGTAGTCAAGGGTTACTCTTCACATTGTAAAACACTGGAGAAAAAATTTAAAGCTAAGTTATTTCTTTGAAACATAGTGGGAGTGCAAAGGAGGAAACTTCCTGTTGTGCTGAGATGCTGTGAAATGCATCACATTTCAAAACACTACCATCTTTTCTATACTTTAAACCCACCATACTTACTAAAAAAAGAATGCAAAAGTTTCAGTATCTTGCATGTATAAGTTAGGCTTCCTGCAGTTTTAATTTTTACTGTATGATGGGATACTGCTTTTTCCCACCAGGGAAGAAAAGGTTAAATGGCTGGTTTTGAGAGATGATTATTTGAAAGTCATAACAGGACTGGGAGAGTAGGGATTTACAACCAGATGATACAAATAAAGGGTGGGGAAGGCAGAGGATTAGAAGTCTGGAGTGTTCTGCTTTTACAGTTTTTAGAGTGAAGGTTTAGTGACTTTTTTGAGACTCTGAGGGCTTGAGGATGGTGGGAGCTCTTGCAGACATAAGACAATATTCTGTCTTGTTAATGGTGACTCACTTGAGGATTCTAAATAAAAGCCCATAATTTATAAAAGGAAAAGACATGCAAAGTGGAGGTAGGACAAGCACTGGATACAGACTGAATCTCTGAAAAGTGTGTGGATTGGTTCTGGACTGCTGTGGAGCTGGAGGGCTGCTGTGCTGTGGGCTGCCCAAGCAGCCTGCCTTGTGAGCATGCACTGCTCTGCAATCTTTAAATATGTAATCTCACATTGCTTTCACATAAGAGATAAGAATTTAATGAGCAGTGATCCAGTATTTTGTTTTATCGTATTCAGTGTGTGGTCCCAGGCTGCAGTATGGGCTGTTTACTATACACTATTTAAATGCTGTGCTGAAGGCAGCATAATTAACTTCCTCATGGGCTTTTCTATAGCACTCATTGTGGTGAGATTGGAGTGTCTTACAATGTGAAATAAATTGCCACCTTAATGCATGTTTGTTGAGGAGAGACTATTTCTGCTCTCAAGCACAGACAAATGTCAGGCATATTGTATGTGCCCAGTTTGAAACATCTGAGACTTGATTTTTGTGCCTACTCACCAGTATACAATACTTCATTTGATGTACAGTTCCTATTTGCTCCAGTTGCAGCTGAGACTATTCAACCATTCCACAACTCTCCAACTGAAAAGCTGAAATAAATAGGGAACACCTGTGAGAATCTCCCCTTTGAGTTGCTTTCAGTGTGTTTGGAATTTCTGGTAGAGAAAAGCATTATGTGTAGCTGTGCTTTTATGTAAGTGGGATCTTGTGTGGTCCTGCTGTCAAGTTTAGACTTAGATGCAGTGGTTTAAAATGCTCCAAGGAGCCAAATGTTTGGAATTATTTATCATCTTTACTAAGCTGGGATGGGTGAGTAAAATGATAGAAAAACTTTCAAAATTGCTCAACAATGTAGACTCCCGTTTTCAAAAGCACATAACATGTTTATGAGCTTAGGTGCTTTCAGAAAATTGCTTTCTCTTTTATTCCATAATAAAGATGATGAAATAATAACTATATCACTGTAATAGAATAAAAAATCTAATTTGAAAGTGCTCTGCACGTAACTTTTAACAATACTCCAAAATTTAGCTGAAAACTGTTAAAGAAGCGTATCTGAATTAAATAAATGAAATATATTTGCCTTGTGAACAATGTATGATGATAATTTATCTATTATGTAACTAAACTGAATCTTTAGAGAAAAGGAATGCTTCTTGAGAAAACATCATTAACTTTATTGCTGCTAGCAGCACCAGAAATTTTCAGTCTTATATTCTCACCTAGAACACTCAAGCAAATCAGCTTTTCTGAGAGAGGAAAATACTTGACTGAGAAAAATAAGTTTATGCCTTGGAAGTGAATGTTTCACACCATTTTAAGCTCTGTGTTGAATGTATACTACAGAGTGAAGACCTAATAATACAGGCCACCAGGAGTATAGCAACACTGCAGTGTTTAAAACTGATTATTTCTTAAATTGCTGTGTGTAATCGACTGTATTAACATTGATTACTGCTGACAGCCTAATAGAAAGAAGATACAAAAAAGTGCTTCAAAAAGATGCATAGCAAAGGATAAAATAGTACAGGCAATGCTGCTTGTGAAGCTGAAGAACATTTTCATAATTAGTGACTAATTTGTATGATGCATAATGTAAAAATGTGCTTGATTTTAATTCTCTTTATATAGTTTCTTTTTTTTTTAAATTCCTAATTTCATGTGCTTGTCATTGCCCTTAAATACTTCTATTTGCTGTAATACTTCTTTGAGGTATTTGAAGAATATGCTAATATAAATTGTAATGTTTTATCATGAAATAAATAAATTACATTAGCATAATGCTCAGTTTGAACCAGCTTTTGACTGTGAACTGACCTGAGATCTCCAAATTCACTTTTGCAGCATCTTTCAGAGGCTGTGGTACTGATCTGACTATCCTTTGTACTTTTAGTCTCCTAAACTTTTGAAATGCAATCAGTAACTTGGCTGTACAGTGTAGTTACAATTAAAGCTTTTCAGAAAAATATAATTCATCTGCTTTATTACATGATATCAGTCTTGCATTTTATCTGTTAATGATAAACTGTGCTTAATCAAAATATATCTCCTGAAAGCATATCTGATCATCATTCAAAGGTCTCAATCAGCAGAGAAAAGAATTGCTAAATTCAGTACTATCTTCCAACCTTTGCTTTTTAAATTGAAAAATTAACAGTACAGGTTCTTAAGAACTGTCTGGCTGGTTACATGTTTAAAAAGCACTTAGAACAAAGTATTTATTGTCCTTTGGAAAGGTTTAACATCCTGTATTTCAGTCACTTTTCTGCCCTTGCCTGCACTGGCAAAGTTGTGTGTGAAATTTCATCATGAAGCAGCACCAACTCCTTGAGAGCTGAGTGTGAGACAGGTCCTTGTCCTTATGCTGGTTCTGTAGTGGAAGAAGCTCCCTTGGATAAAGGCCAAAGTATAATTTAAAACTGTTTGTATACAGAGCTAATGCACTGTAATTCATACTCTGTGAAATGACTCTTTAGCAGTGTGGTAACTTCTTGGACTATGCTTGTGTTTAGCCTTTTTTTTTTTTTTTATAATTAAAAACACTGAGCTCCAGCAGTTTTGCTGTAAGGTACTTCCAAATCACTTTGGGAATTCACTTTTTAACAACCACTTTAAAACAGAAACACTGGAACTATGTACAGCCCAAATGTCAGGCTTTCCAGTGTCTTAAGCAGAATTAATGTTGTAGTTCTTATTTTATTCTTTATTTTCTTGTTTAGGCATTCAAGAGTCAAATTTGCCCCTTTGCAGCGCTCTAGGGAGTCCCAATGTTTAATTACTTGTCCAGTATGAACTTCTACTGGACATTTCCTACAACTCCTATTTCTGATATTATACTTAGCAAAAAAGTTTGTTCCTTATGATTTTTTTTATGGCTTTAAAAATATTGTAATTTAATATATGCATATAAGGCAAAACAGCTTTTTCAGTTCACTTCTCTAGCTGCCTGTCCTCTGCATTATTTGCTTGCAGGTTTTATTAGCAGCTTGAATTCTTCCATTCAGATGAACGTGTTCCCTGTCCAGTTGCACATTAATCCCTCCAATGCCTTTCTAAAACAGCTGATGAGTTTCACAGAGTAGTTTCCAGTGGGGAATCACTACCAAGTTAGCTGGCTCCTAATATATGCTTTGCTGAGATATTTTGCAAAGCTAATCTGTAAATTACTTGCACGCAGTATGGATTGAAAGTTTAAAAAAAAATATTACATGTGAGATTAACACAATCAACCTTGCTTTAAAATAATAAAATAACTTTTTATGAGTCCCATTTTCCATAAAATCATTTTGATTGACTTTTTAAATGTTTTCTCCTTTAATTCTTTATCAATTGACTCTCCTGTCAGCTTTTTCCTCTAACCTCCTCGGGACTGATGGGATGAACTGGGGTAATCTGCCTTGCCCTTTATTAATATTTTCATGGCCTTCTAAGACTGTAAGAACTTATATTTCCCCCCCAGTACTTTGTTAAAAGCAGCAACCAGTGGCAGATCACTCCAGCATCTCTTTAGTCCACTGGCCATTAGTTTTTTAAGAGTAACTGCTTAAAGAAAATTATCCAAAGTTACTATGGTTGAACACTAAAGCACAAAATGTCTGAATCATTCAGATAGATTTAAGCAAAAGTGTATAAAATCCCAAACTGGTCTCAGATTGCCTGGCCATTGTGGATTGTGCTGTGTTTTTTCAGCAGTGTCCTCTGTGACATTCAGGAAAGATTCCAGCCCTGAATTTCCTTACAGTTTTCTCTGCTACTGGAAAATCGAGTGCTTTCCAGAAACTCCACCCAAGATAACAAATGCCTGTCATGTGTTCTGCTATCTCTAAATCTGCATTTACAAGATTTATAAGAGGCAATTGTTAATTTTGTTTGCTGCAACCAGCTTGCTGAAGAGAAATGGACAAGAAAGGAAATAAATTTAGTATTTGTTGCAGAGTAAAGAAAGTGCAGGAAAGTACGTTTTCACCAGTCCTTTATCATTGGGTCTGCTGTGCTCTGGCCTCAGCATCATTTATTCCTGTCCTGGCAGTGATCAGTCTTCTTTTTGGCAACCATTAAATTCATTGTGTCTTCTGCTCCTTGCAGACCATTAGGAAATTGCTATAGAATTGCAGTTTATAATATTACTTACCCATGCAAACCCTGCTAAAAAGTTATCTTCATACACAGAGTGAACATCTTGACTCTGTGTTAATGGCAAAATCATAATTCCATTTAGGTAGTGAAAGGATTTTTCTATAAATCTTAATTCGTTGTCAGGCCCTTGAGTTTTGAAGGAAGAGGAGAAGATGGTCCCTTAATGAAATTGAATTGCCTTTTTTTCTTTCTTTTCTGGTTCAGATGGAAGTTGTAATTGCCACTGGCCACTCTTGAAAGTATTTGTTTTTCTGAAATATTCACAATTACAGTGGGAAAAGGATTGCTACAGCATCACTGTGTTTCCCAAAGGTTGGTTTAGGGAGTCAGCCTGCAGAGGAAGCTGAACAGGAATTTTAGCCCTGACTCTTGATTTTTCCCCCTTGTGACTCCTCCTTTCTTTTGTGTTTATACCTGTGTTGAGAGAGTATTGATTCAGCCTGTTAGCCCAGGGCAGGGGGCAGGTTTCAGTAAGATGTGGAAGTCATTGAGGGAGAGGGGGAGGGATGTGTGGGGAAAAATCACAGCAGCAGAGTTGCATTCCTAGATTTTGCCATAGAAAATTTGAATATCAGTAGGTGGCGATTCATATTCTTACCGGAAAAAAGTTGAATTTATTAAATTATCTCAGGTATAATCACTGATTTCTCATTACTGCTGGCATATTACACTCTCAGGGCTTGAAACACTAGTCCTTTATCTCTGTTCTCTGAAAAAATATTTTTTTAATGGAAAAGAAGGTGTGTGTCCTGTATTTAGTGCTGGGCATGTATTATAGTACACCTACAATAGAGCAGAATTTTATTTTAAATGTGCTGGACATGTATTACAGTACACTTATAATAGAACAGAATTTTATTTTTAATGTGCCTTTCTTGAAAGTGATTTTGGAGCTCCTGAATGAGTCAAATGCTGCAGTTCAGTGCTGCACAGGCTCCCTGAGTCACTTTGTGTATTCCTGACAGGAGCCCAAGCAGAATGCTGATTTTCAGAACTGCACTGGGAAGGGGATGCTTTTCAGTGCCCAGAGTTTCCTCTCCTGCTCCCAGTCAGAAGATGCTGAGCTGTCTCTGAGCCCACCTGAGGCTTCACCTTCTGAGGCTGGGGCTGGAATGAGCCCAGCCTGGTTTTTACAACACAATGATTGCTTTTCCTGGCACTTCTTTCCCCCCACTTTCCCCCTCTGCATGTTTCTGTTTTATTTTGGCACTGATCCTGCAGCTCTGCTCAGACACTCTCCTAGGAGCCCACACAATGGGAGGTAGGTGCAGCAAATTGTGCAATCAAGTCCATTAAATAGAATTGCACTTCCATAACAAAATATGACAGCTGTCATTTAAAGCTGAAAATTCCCTTCCCCAGCAAGCATATTTTATTCTGAGGCAACAGCAAAGAGGATATTCTCCAATCAAACAAGACAGAAAGATAGAAACTATAATGGGGGTTATTTAAATCTAGCTTAATCATCTGAGCAAATAAATGGCTTGGGTATGAACTGATTTGTGTGGTTGGTGCCACAAAGGAAGAGCAGAAAATTCCTAACAACTGATACACACTTCTGTGGCATTGAATTGGTAAAGTAAAATGGGCTTTAGAATTTTATTTTAATCATTCCATCTGGTTCATACAGAAACTCTTCTAGACTGAAAACTGTGCAGCATAGGCTTAAATTTCTATATGAAAACTAGTGCTGCATTTGGATTATTGGGACATGTTCCAGCACTGACCTGTGCCTGATTATCTGCCAGAAAATCCAAGATAATCATAGGTAGAACATAGAAAGTGAACTTTCCTCTGGGTTTTGGACTTATCATATAGTCTGTAAATAAAGAAATTCTGCTGCTCATGCAGCAAAACTCATAAGCAGGCTTCTAAGAATAGTTTTCATTCCTTCCTGTGTCTTTGATGAATAACCATTATGAAAAGCAGATTATACAGATAATTCTGCATATATGTATATGATTCTGATGGAAGGCAGCCAGCCAAAATTTGACTGGCAAGAACAATTCTTAGTAGTTAGACAATGCAAAAGAAATTAATATGTGTATAACTCTGGCAAGTTTGATAAGTGTGATAATACAGCAGGCCAAAAGGAGATATGGGTGCAAATTGCTCAAAGTTTAAGAACCTCGAGTACAACTTGTGCAAATGGAAGCAGAAAACTTGTTGGGTGCTCTGTAGACTGAAAAATATTTGCCTGAGATTTCCTAAGTCTTCAAAGCTCTCACTGGATTAAGTTTTGGGTGGCATTCTATAAAAAAAAATGAGATTTTTTTTTCCATTCTTCAAAATTGACCTCAAAATCATCAAGTAAAACTATTCTAATTTAATTGTATAACTTCATGGGACCTTTGCCTGAGTTAGAGCTGTGCTGCACAAAGACTGCTTCTGCTGATAGAAGGAAATTACTTATTCCTATGGAAACTTTCAGAATCATAATGGGCTTCAATGTGTATTTGAATCTCTCTGAACAAAAGAAAAGGTGCCTGTGTTACTGGTGCACCATAATCCATCTATTTAAGAGCTGTGTTTTACTCTGGTCCTCTGTGCTGGGGTAATTTTTGCCTGAGTAGAGGGAAAAAAAAGTTTTTGGTAGGTGATACAAAGAACTTACTCAAAATGGGAGCTTTCATATCCTGGGAGGCCACACTCTGATATGGAAATTGGAATATGAATTGACAACTGTTAGGAGAGAAATACCCAAGTTACAGAACTTAAGGAACCTTGAGCTTTGTTAAAAAATAATTTATTTAATAATACAACATTGACTGTCTGAGGTTAGGAAGAACCATTTTAATGTAGTTTATTTTTAAGATATTCACTTCATACAGCTGCATATTTGTTCCTGTCACTCTCTCCAATATTAAATTTCATGGCTCTAAATGGTATGAGTTCATTTTATTTTCCTCAGTCAGAGACTTTAATGCTTATTTTATTGATTCATGCTAAAAAAAGGAAACAATAAGGGGCTTCTTCAGGATACTTGAAATCTGATCAATTTTTTTTCTTTCAAATTGGAAATATAATATACCTCTTACTCTAGGATATGTGTCTCTAAGTGTAAGTGGTTGCAGCATACATATTAATTTCCTGTTGTATTTGAATGTACAGGCTCAGCATCCATATTTTATAAATGCTGACACCCTAAAGTTAAGTAGGCTAACATGGCAGTTGTGAAGTAGTAATTTATGTTGCAAGTAAGGCATTATTGAAGTCAAATATGTGTTTCACAATTTGTGTTATCATGCACATATTTCAGCTATTTGGTGCAATATTTGTAAGTACACCTCCAGGACATGACAGGAGTTTTTAGAGCAGGGGCTGAATTCCTGTCACTTTCTGTCCAGTACTGATTTTAACCTTGTACATAAGATTAATATGCACATAATTAATAGATGAGTGACAAAACAAGGTTGAGAAGGCAAACAGAAAGGGATTTCCTTAGACACTGTCTTAGGACTGTTAGAACACATTTCTGCCTTTGTTTTGATTTAATTTTAGTCACTAGGAGAAAGAACATTTGAAAAAGAAAGATCTTTATTATGTGTCACGGGTAATAAACTAGAGAGGAATATTTAGTCAATACAGAAGTACTCAACTCTAAATTTTTGCTTCTTACACTCATTTCTGCAAGGTGAAATGAGAGATGCTTGTTTTCTGTTGCAAAGTAATTTCTATTTCTTTTAATACCAAAAACATAAAAAGAAATCCATAAGATTTTGTGAGGGTAGAAGAAGATATTTAGATTTCAGTTAATTTTTGAATAACAGACTGAATGCACATGTAGAACTAGGAGTTAGAAATGAGCAAGGGGAGAATTGAGAAGTTCAGAAGTGCCACAATTCACAGTTGTTTCTGCCTGCCTGGATGTAGAAAGTAGATGGGATTTTCGTAAAATAACCTCCTGTAAGCAACTAAGAAGTGGAAGCTGAGTGACTTTTGATGGGTCCTGGTTCCCCTCATTTGGTTGCAGTTTCTGGCTGGTGCTCCAGGAAGGGAGGGTGTGTGCCTGTGGGAGCCGCACCAGGGAGGGTGAGGCTGAGAGGGAAGCTCTGGGCTCTTGCTAAATTTAGGTGGCCCAGAAGCAGGGGAGTGGATGTGAAGGCTGTGTCATACAAAGGAGATATTCCAGAGAAAGAGTGCCTGGAAATTTCATATAACTTCATAAGTTTCATATGGACTCCTAAGTATCTACCATTGGACTTTTCTGCTAGGGGGGAAATGGGATTACATAATAGCATATAGATCTATAATCTTGAGTTTTAAGGACTGTTATGCAAAAGCTGTTGTTTGATGCTTTGTTTTTTTCTTCTTGTAGGCTGCATCTTAGTTCTGAGAGTCCCACATTTTACAGATTGCTGCTAAGGCTGCATTCTAAAAGGGTGATACCTTGAGAAAGTTCAAAGTATAATGTAAATGAGAAAAATAATGTCTGTCTTTCATTGTATCATGAGGCCAGGGTGCTTTTTATTGCATATTCCTACTCACTCTATAAATTCCTGCAGAACTTTTTTTTTTCACAGCTTCCTTTATGTATTTCCACACAGCTGCCCACCTTCTCTCATGCTGTTCCCTGTGCTTGTTTCATACTCCTCCTCTCCTCCATTACCTCCCTTCAGACAGGTGCTCTAGGTCAAGAAATGACACAATCCCTGCTGGTGAAATTTGTGCTTTTCTGGACAGCCATGGTGCTTCCTTTGTTAATAAGGTTTTATAACCACTTTAGTAATAAAGAGTACTTTTAATTTTCTTTTAAAATACAGCAGCGATAAATAATTAAAGGTTAAATAAAGAAATTATTTTTAGACAGGTTCTTCATCATGCAGGACCTAGAGTTCTTTATTCATATCAATTAATGACGGTGTTAGTACGTAAAAAGGAGTGTAAAGACTATAGTGTCCTATTCTGTTTTTGGTTCTAAAATACCATCCAACCATTGCAAGATGAGCACAGAGATGAATGACTAAGAGTCACACTCTTAGAGCACTTCTCTTATTAAAGTTTTAATAAGAACATCAGTAATTTGCACTAATGACTTCTATTTGTATTAGAGAAGACCAAATTATAAATTAGGAAGTAAATGAATATATGGAATAAATATCTCAGAGATACTGCATTATGTTGTGTACTTTATTCTTTAATTGAAAATGGTATTTTAATTTAATTAATAATGATGATCATGCAACAGAATGTGTTTTCAAATATGCCTTAGCAAAGAAAAGAAATTCAAGTAATGTGACAGTAACTGTCCTTCAGCACAAAGGGACAGGACAAGGACCATTTTTTGACCTTTGTGCCTTTCAGCACTTGATGTCAGAAATTTGCTTCTGTAAGTGAAGGGAATTATTTCCTAGAAACATGCCAGACCTTTTTTTTTTTCCCTGGAATAAGTGTAATTCTGTCAAACTTGTAAAAAATTCTGTTTGCAATCCACAGAACTACCCAAGGAAGACTTTTTTAAAGCAAATAATTTGTTCTCCTGTATTTTCTATTTTCACACTCTTTTGCATGATTTTTTTATTCTACAACATTGTATTTTCTTTTGTTAGAAGACAAAGCATAGTAATAGAATTGCAACAGTCAGAAATACATTTATTGGCAGGAATAGTAAACAGTTAAATTTTTTTCCGAACTTTTCCTTCTGTGAAATAACACTTCTAAGTCCCACAACATTGTTTCAGCTTCTTGCCATGTGGCTGATACAATGAGCCTTACTAAGATTAAGAAAAGCTCTAAAAAACACTGGAGGGTTTTCTTTGTTTTGTGTTTGTATTTTGAATAATAGGTGGCAAGACATGTTTGACATAAGACTGCAGAATGATTAAACTAAGGATTTGGAGTGCAGCTGCGCTGATGATATTTGGCAGCTTTATTGACACATTGTATTGCCTCAGGCTCATGGTTTTTGCAGTTTTTCAGTCGTTTCTTGCAGTCTGTTTAGGCAGAAAGCACTTAGGCCTGCTTATGAGCTGGGTTTGTCTCCAGCCCGTGTCTCTTCCAACCTGCAGTGATGAACCAAAGCAAATGGCTCAGCTGGAGAGGAGGAACTCAGGAGTCCAAACTGGGCCTTTCTTCAATACTTTGCATTAACACAAGTTCTTGTTAGGTCAAATGTTTCTCTGGGAAATGGCCAGACTTTAATTTCAGTTAATCTGATTATTTTCCTTCACAATACTTCTGCAAATTTCATTGAGACTCAATTTAGATGCATATTTGAGCTGTAAAAAAGGTGTTGTTCTGCCAAGATATGGGTCATTGCCCTAAACTTGTAATATTTGCAGTCCATCAGAGGTGTGACTTGCCTGGACAGTTCCAGGACAGTGTTCCCTGCACTGCTATTCCATGGCTTTCCTCAGGTGTGACCTAACACAGTCTGTGCTGCTGCTTCCTACTGTGCCCATGGTCAGGCCCCTCTTCCTGGTCACAGCAGAAATAATATTGAAGTGATGAAGGGTATTTGCTATTAAAAAAACGGTTTGATTGTTTTTCTGGCTGCCTTGTCCACATGAAAAAGTTTTCTGTGGAAAGAGTGATAAAGTTCTGGAATAAAGGCCTGCCCAGAGAGGTGGTGGAGTCACCATCCCTGGAGGTGTTTAAAAAAAGCCTGGATGTGGCACTGGGTGCCAGGGTTTAGTGGAGCTGTTAGGGCATGGGTTAGACTCAATGATCTCTAAGGTCTCTTCCAACCTTGTCATTCTGTGGATCTTGTGATCCAGGCTGTCCTTGCTACTTGAGATCCTTATGGGGTGGGGAAACAGCCCTGTGTTTGCATTTCTGACACCTGTGGCTCTGCTGATCACGAGGCCATTACTGAACCATGGAGGCCACTTTTAAAAATAGTTGTTTTATGCCATGAGGCACAGGCATGTGCCATGTCCAATAGAAATCACAGCAACTTGGAAAACTGCTGTTGCTGCAAGATATGCAACTGATCCTGAGGTGAGATTGTGTCATTAGATATATAATTCATATTAAACATCTCATCATTGCTGCTCTAGTAAATGGTTTTTACTCAGTGGTTACAAATAAAAATGTCAGCCAGGCAGGAGTTTGAAGCTTTTTTCATTCCCTTAGCTTTGCACCGCTTAAACTGAATGTTCATTCTGGTGTCCTGGCTTTATGAGTGATTTTGAGGCCATTTGCTCTAATCTGAATTTTAGAAAGGCAGCTGTTCACTGCTGAGTGACAGCTCTCACTGAGCCTCCCTGTCTCCCTGAAATGTTCAGCTCTTTAATGTCTATAGCTGTGCAGTCACCTGCCACTGAACCTTTGCCTTTTCCTCTTCATTGGCATGTGGGTTATCCCTCAGATGGGCAATAATTACACTGGAGGTAACTTTGTGCTCCTGCCTCTGAGTCTTGATGTTTGAAGACTCTTGGGGAGTTTTTACTGGCTCAGAACTTTGCATTAACTTCTTGAGGTGAAGCCGAGCATTCTTTGCTTAATCTCAAAGCTGCTTTTTGTGGTACAATCAAAGTATCAAACTATCTTTCAGAAATATTTCTAATCTGGAATTCAAGATGTGAATTCGTGTGTAAAGTTTCCTTAAGAATTTTTTTTTTTTAATGAAAGTTTTCATTGTTATGAGTATCTTCCAGAGAGGAATAAAAAGAATAAAAAATGATGAGTTTTTTGCATCCCCTTTTAGCATATTAAAAAAATTCACAAAACATATTGAAACTGCTCACAAATGGAAAATGATTGTCAATACCAATCAAGATTTAAAATTTTTTAAGTTCCCAAAACACAGATTGCATTACATAGTTTGAACTTGCCTGACAACTTTTAAAAAAGACATCTCAAAATGTTTATAATTTAATCAGGTTACCATTTTTTCTAGATTTCTTTAAGATTTTTCTTTGTTTTATATCCTTGCCCACAGTTAAATACTAAAGACTTGGAAGTATTTGCTGCAGAGAATTTTGTTACTTTTATAGTTATATAGCTGATTTTAACATGCAAAAAAAAGCTAGGCAACTTTTTTGACATCTTTTTCCCTCAAACAACGAAGAAACCGTTCATACTCTTAACTGCCTTATAAAAAACACAAATAAACAAGAAACCCCAGCTCAACAAAACAAATAATCCCCCCTCTCCCCTAACCCAGAAAAAAAGTGCTAAAATGAAGTCTAATAGATGCAAGCTCAAAATCCATTTCCAAATCAGAAATCAACTCTTTGGTCAAATGACATTTCTTACATTCCTGTATATTAAGGCATGAAAGCTCTGCCTCAGTTTCTTCCTCATCTGATTGAAATCTGAGTTTGTGGCAACACCCTCACCATGAACTTTCCCTGCAGTCACTCTGCTTGGAGGAACTAGATGATTAATTAGATTTAAGGTTAAGAAACCACCTAGTACAAGGCTTTCCCAGCACAGAAGCCTGCAGTGTTATAGAACAGATTAACATAGACAACTTTATTTGGTAGAACCCCAACCCCCCCAAAAAAACCCCCAAAAAAGCCCCCCACCCCGCAACCATTATTTGGAATAAATTTATTTCAGCACTTAAAGAAATGGGAATTATTATTTGAAAAAATAATTATTAGTCCATCTCAAATCTTGAGAAGGTATAACTCAAATTTCTTATGTAACAGGATTACCTAGGAAATGAAATGTAATCCCTGTAATTATTTTCATTTTCATTTCTAATATCCCTTCTTGTATTATTTAATATGTGAAGTGGCATGTACCTTTGGATTATTTTTCAGAACTAAAACAAAACCCTCAAAACCTTGATTTACTCTAACTATAGTATGTCTTTTAATGAGTTTGGGATATTTGAACTTTTAGAAGTCATTAAAATGATAGCTTCAAATAAGTAGCTAAATATTAAATCCCACTGAACAGAATAAAATTAAGTCTTTTGAATACAAGACAAAATATTGGTTAACTTGAAAATAGTGATCTGTTCCAATCACAAGCTGTTGACCAAACTGAGAAGAGAAAAGATTTTTTCTCTACCATTGGAAAAATGGCTGTGTCACAGCCACTGGAATTGTAGACTGTAACCAAAACTGTTCTGATACTTGAAACTGTTTTCTGTTTTTTGTTAAGATTAAGTGTGAAGAACTGTGGAAATAGTTTATACAAACTCTAACATACTTTGACAACAGTGGAAGCTTGAAGAACCGTGTACTTTGCTGACAGGAGTGAAAACCTCACACGTTTATGTTCCACAACATCCCATATTGCTGATGTTTTGATCAGTTAATTGTATAAAATAGTTTTTAAAACTATTTCACATGTTTAGTTAAGATAAATACCCTTAATTTAAAATCTTCAGTCAGTTCTGTGCTCTGATCCTTCAGAGCACTGTGAGTGGTGTACCTCATAAATATTTTCCTGTGCTTCCACAGTGAAATTATTGGTAATTTCTGGTTTCATATTTCTTTCATGGGACAAAATGAGCATTACAAACATGCTTTTTCAGAGATTAATGCTTTTACTCAATAATGTCCGTATCCTCATGAGTCCTCAGCAACTGAGACAGAAGAAAGGGAAAGGCTGAGGTTTGTTTGCTGTGTGGTTGCATAATTATTGTGTGACTAATGGGAAGAATTGTGCTCAGTAGGACTCATTTCAAAAAAATTGGACATTTATACAATTTGTTTACTCAGACTGAGTTAACTTGCCCTGACTTTAATGTTTGCCTGAAAAGCTATTATTTCTCCTCTTAGTACTGCCAGTTACTGTATTATAGTTATTACAATATGTGCCTTATGTATTTTTGTGGTGTCAGTCAACGTTTTGGGAAGTTATCTGGAAAGATTTTAAACCTAGAGCATTCTGCCTGAGGGACTGCAGGAAGACTGATGGCCATGTCTTTGGAAGGTCATTAAGAGGATTTCAAGGATTAAACCCCTTCTTTTTTGTCTGGCTGGAGATTAGCGGAGGAACCTGCACCAGTGGGCATTTGGTGTAATCAAACCTGACTGTGGAGCTCCCTTTGTGCTGTGGAGGCAGCTGGACAAAAGGGAGCTTAGTGCTGAGCCTGACCCAGCCAAAGCAGGCTGTGTGCAGGCAGGACTGACAAATTCTGAAAAAAACCAGAGGGCAGGCCTCGAGGAGGAAAGTCTGTGGTCAAGCAAGAGACAAAAGAAGACATTGTTATGTGCAGATATAGAATCTGTGAGGATGGGCAGAGAACATACAGAGAGAGTAAAAATAGCAGTGGTTTAGTTCATTTTCAGGTGAGATGCTCATCTGTAGCCTTCCCACTTTGCAAATCTAGGTATTATGTAAACAGGACAGCGTGTGCTGCAACTGCACAAACAGCACAGGAGAAATCACAGGAGCAAGTGAGATACTCTGGTTCTTCTGGTTATTGCCTCAGTAAGGACTGAAGTGCAAAAGGCATCTGTGGTGGCTGGGGAGAGGGAGAAGGTTTGCCAGATCAGGAGTTTCACACAGGAAATTATGGAAAGAAATTCTAGAAGGTCATGGGAAGGTCTTTAAAATCAGAATAATCTGGAAATAAAGAGGTCGGTTATGGTGCTGAACACAAATGGCTGAACATGGCTGTAGAATCACTGAGTGGCTGAGGTTGGAAGGGACCTTCAAAGATGATCTAATTCCAACCCAATGCCATGGGCAGGGACACCTTCCAGCAGATGATGTTGCTCCTCTCCAGTGGTGATCTCCAGTGATGGGGTTAAGCAGAAAGAGGGTCAGCCTGTTTAGGATGCTCTGCAGTGCCTGTGCTCCCAGAGGTGTGTGTGGGAGTGGTCTTTTGGTTCTCCTTGTGATCTCTGCCTGCTGGTGAACATATGTGCACGAGAAAAAAGGAGAAGCACCTCTCCTTTCCGAGGTAGCTTCCCCAAATTGCAGCTGTGTACAGTTTCTGCAAAAAAAAAAGTCCATTTCACAAAAAAGGCTGAGTATCTCAAGTTTTTCTCTGGTACAAGGTAGCTTGAAATATCTTTCTCTTCAGTCACTCAAACCCTCTACAAATTGACTTGAAACAGTATTAAATTTTTTTATTTAATATCCTAGTAAAATGCTTCTATTTGGAGTTACTGGGTGAAACCTCTGACACCTTGTTTTCAGATTTTTAAAGCTTATGCTGTTCATTGTGAATTTAATGCTGGAGGTCCCTCAGACTTCTGTATCTGGGGAATTCTGGCATATCTGGATTACTGGGACAGTGATGTAAGCCCCAACATACATTGACTCCTTTGTCAACATATTTTGCAAGTCAGCTGCTGCTGCACCTTTACCTAAAGCTTAGACACAGCCTGAAAAAGACAATATTTTAACTGGAGTGTGGCTTCATTTCTTGCTGAAGAAGGACCAGGGGATTTGTGGTGCTGGGCTTTTGGCTGAAGGTCACAGTGGAGAGTCTGAGGAATGTGGTTTATAGGTTTGTCTTTCTAGGCTGTCCAGAGCAGATTAGCCTGGGCTTTGTGCTCTGATATGAAATGAAAACTTTAGAAAATTTGGTGTAGAATTCTACAGAATGCATGTATGTGAAGGAATTCTTAATTATCTTCTACCTAGAAATTTTTTTTTTTTTTTTTTTTTTTTTTTTTTTCTTTTTTTTAAGAAATATACTGTAAAAAAACCCCCAAACCTCCCTCACTTTGTGAGAACTATTTTATGATAATACTGGTAACCTAACTGATGCTGGTAGTAGTGCTGCTAATACTTAAGACCATTAAAAACAAATTCATCTGTCTTTAGAATAAATGTAGTTTTTCACTTGAGTATTGTTTCTAATAATATGTGCAGTTTCAGCTCATAATGCAACAATCAAAGTTCCAGTGAAAGGTTATCAAGGGTGACAGATCTATTCACATGATTTTCTAATTGAAATCAATATAATCTGTTTGTGTGCTCTCAGTAATGTTCAATGAAAAATATCCCCAGCCTTAGGTGGGACAAGCAAATAACTGAGATTCTCAGACATTTCTCATTTTAGAGGATGCATTTTTCCTTGTTTGCTTAAGACCAAAATCTATCAGCTAAATAATCATTCCAAACAGATGCTGTTTATTTATTCTTTCTTTTTCTACTGTTTTCTCATATTTATGTATAAGAAGCTTTACTACTATCTAAAAACTCGTAATCTATGAAACTGATGAGAATGGAAAAATTCTCAAGGGGTAGAAAAATCTACTGTAACAGAAATAACATTTGTCTCATTTTGGAATTCGGCAAATTCAAAATTCACTGCCATCATATTTCAATAAAAGTGAATTTTTATAAGATGTGAAATAATTCATATTTTCACAATCAGAAATTAGGGAACTATTAGGGAACCATATCTCTGATTTAAAGTGGATGAAGATATAAAAGGGTGAATATTTCTTCTTCACATAGCAGAATTTTTTATATTCTATATAAAAAATGTGATCATTGTTTACTGAAAAAGCTTTCAATGGAACATAGGAACATTGAAGAGGGAACAATTGTTTCATCTGTGCCAGTCCTGCATTGCTGCTGGTGGCTGATGGGACAGAAAGTTTTTAAACTTCATATTAAAACTGGTTATTTTGCTTTGCCACCAATGCTTCTACTGGAACACTGTCCCAGAGCTTGGCTTGTTTGAAACTTAGAACTTTTCAAAAGTTTATTATGAATGGTGTAAATTAATATATTCTTAAATATTCTTGACAACAACCCCTGTGGTTTATGGATGAACAGAATTATAGAACAGGTGAGGTTCCTGTGAGAACCTGCTTCCTGACCAAAACATGGCCAACTTAAAAGTTGGTTCAAATTGTTCATGGCCTTGTCACAGATGTTAGATGAGGCTTTAGTTTTATAGAGCCTCTGTCACTGTAAGTGGTTATTTCAGCTGGACTAATACTTGTAGGATGTGATATAAAACTCCCAGATGATGGCACAGACTGACTGGGTCTTCAAGAAATGTTTTCTCTCCATTATACCTCTCTTAATCTGGCTTTCTAGAATAGCAATTGGTGTGTGTGTATTTTGCTATTAAAAATATTGAAGTGAGGATTTTTTTCTCTTATTAGTAAAGATGTGGATTTTCCTTATTCGTTTGAAAGAGCAGTTTGACTTTGATCTAGCTCACCAAACAAAAATCTATGTATGTTGTACAACCTATACTGAGGTTCGTGACACTAAAGAATTGTCTGAAATATCCATGAACTTGGTGAGACTTTCAGGCAGAATTGATGCACAACTACTGTTTTAAAATAGCAATGATGCTTTGACAAGCAACCTAGAAAACAACCTGGATTTTAGAACAACCATTGTCTGTTCCATTGTCTGATGTATTGATTTTATTTATTATTATTTTCTGAGTTTTTTTAATGTATATATTGAATGGAAATAAAGTAGTGTCAATGAAATTAGTATTACTTTAGCCAGAGTATTTTACTTTAAATTCCACAGAAACAAAGGTCTTTCATACATTTGGATTACACCAAAGTGCTTGCTGGAAGAACGGTAGAATTTAAGATGTAATTGAAAAATAAAATGAAAGATACTTTCCATAGAATAGATAGGAAATAATGTTCATGACTTTGGAGTATACAAAGCAATAAAAGGCTTTCACGGGTGATTAAATGCTGAAACGAAGCTAAGATGTTTGATCACTGTGCAAGTAATTTATTTCAACACTATGAAACATGATTCCTATTATAAGACAAGATAAAAGAAGATACAACAATATTTTTCTTCTCTTGTGAAGGTCGAGTAGAACAATTAATAATGGAGGGACCAGATGGCTCAAAGGACAGGCAGTGGGCTTAAGATTGTTCTTTTCAATGTGGAACATATCAGTAGTAAATAACCTTTGGTATCTTCTGTTTTCCTACCATATGCAAAGTAAAGCAGTTTTATCAGTCCCTTTCTCTTGGAAAGTGTTTGCAGCCTCGAAAGTCACTCTCATGGCTGGCACACTTGAACCTCTTTCAGCAAAAAGACTGAAGAATACATTGACAGTGTCAACTGGGAGTGAAGGAAATGAATTTATGAACTCAGATTTGTGGAATTAGGTGTGCACAGTTGCCCACATATATTTGCAGACTAACAGACCATGTGTAAACACAGATGTATTCCAGGCTTCGGTTCATCTCACTTAAAATTTTTTGGCTCATATCCTGTTTTCTTTTGGGGATTTAACTGTTTGAAAGTAGTCTTTTATACAATTGGGTATCCAAATACCTGAGTTGTGAAATACAATAACAACGTGAAACCACCACCATAAACCATGTGGGTTGGTTGACAGAAAGATAAATAGCTTTACAAGTAAACATATTTTTGGGGGTTTGTAAATCAAGCAATAGAAAAGTTAAAATTTCAAAGCCTCTTGTCATTATAGATGCTGGCAATAGCTTAAGAAATATTTTTATACTGTCTATTTTAAACAATTTCTACTACTAAAGGACTCTCCTGTTGAACTTTCCAAGTCATAAGAATCTCTCCCATGTCAGTAATCAGGACTGTGTGTGGAATCTTAATGTGCAGTTTTGTACACACTCATGTTACTACTGTGCTGTTAATTATTCTGATATATTTGCATACATAAATATCTCAGTAAAAATGTTCATTTACAAGAAAATTAATAAGAAGGCCTAATAGGTTTCCTCCACCTAATACTTTAATGGGGCAAAAAACCAGTTTTGCTTGGTTTTGTGCAGTTCATCATATTTTAGTTTGCTTTCATTTTCAATGCAGACATCCTCAGTTATAAATATTGTGTTTCTGTGACTTTTCTTATCAGTTGAAGAGCAAATTTTGCATGTCAAAACCAGCCTCTTTTATTTTAAAAAAGGGGATTTTTTCCAAAGCAACAAGCCTTGATGCTGACAGTAAGAAGCATTTAACCAAGAAAATTATTTAGTCCAGAAGACTTTTATTGTGCAGATTACAGTGTCTTGTTATAATGGGGAAGACAACTTTTGCTTAACTCAGTTCTGTGTTTGGAGCAGCTTCTACTTTGTTCATCTGCCTTATCCTGGTAATTATCAGAGCCAAAACTATAGCAAATAATTCCATGTTTCTTGTCTATTCCAAACCTTGGAGTTGCTTAAAACTGATGCTGCTGCAGCACTGGCTGTTCTAGGTGGGTCATGGAGTAAAAAACTTTGAGGTGGAATAAACTCAGCTTCTGTGCACAAGATCTCAAGATCTATTCGACTCTACAAAATTCCAAATGCAAGAAAGTTCAGTCTTAACCTTGGCAGGACAGAGTGATTTATTTTGTGCTTTTCAGGTCTACCTGGTGCTCTTAGATGTGTTTGTATATTTCTTAATTTTCTGTCACCTCTGACTTTGGCAAATGATCTATATATTGTGCAGCAGTGACAGGTTCTCTTGTTAGATGACTGATGTATTTTGCCGTATTGTATCTCAATGATTTAAATTTTTTTTCCATGTTAAATTGCTTTGAGTTAAGGATTGCAGAGTGAAATGTTGGAGTAGTGAATGTAGGCTTACCTCTGGTATGCAGCAATATTGCTAAATTCTACTGCCATTTTCTAAGTGTGCAGCTCTGGCATTCAGTACAAAGCACTACCTCTGTAATTCCTATGAAATATTGAACAAACTTAGCTGTATGGAAATATTCAAAATGCCTGCAACAACTTTACTGAAAGGTTAAACCCCATCTTTAATGCAGTTCTCACTTTTCCTGAAGGCTGAGATAAAAGTAGAAAGGGCATTTTTCTTGATTCAGTTCACATGGCAACATGTTTATAAACACTTGCTTCTGAACAGAAACAATTATATTTGGAAAAAAAAAAAGCATTTTATTGTTGTGTACCCTTTGGCAAAAAAAAAAAAAAAATTGCTTAATAACCAGTACCATAATTTTCTTAGGAAAATATAGGAAGAATGCAGAGTGTCTAACAATAGATAGAAGTGAATAATCATACACCTGGTATAATAATACCTCAAAGGGAAGCTGGATGATGGGATCCATGTTTCCTTACTGCAAGTTTTGCATGAAGATATTACCTGGTGATCTACCTGGAGTATCTTTCAGGGCAGCAAATGATGGTAGGGAAATTACCATGTAGGCAGCTGGTCCTTGACTGGGAAGGTGGATTTGCATCCCCTGCACAGAGGTGTGGCATTTGCACAAAAACCTTGGAAAGAGCAGGGACTCACTCTTAGCCACTTGCATGAAATCCCTCAGGTCCAAACTTTCCTGTGGTCCTGCAGTGTCAGAGCAGAGATTGTAGGAGAAGGAAATCCTCACTGATAAAATATTGGGGGAAGGGGAGAAGCTGAAGGCTGTATGTAGCATTTGATGGTTTGATTGTGTTGGATTTGCAGTTGCCAGGTTCTGATTTCACCTGGGAATCTCAGCACTGCCAATGATCACCAAGGCAGCCCGTGGCTTTCAGGGAAACAGCGAGTCCTGGAATGTTCTTTTGCAACAATTCTGATGTAGCTAGTTTGAGGTCTAATGCCACATTCAGGTTCCTGTGGTAGATGAGGGTTTCAGCTAATTTTAGTGCTCAAGGACATCTCTGCTTTCAGTTCTTCCTTCCAGCCTCTAAACAAAGATGACATTCATACTTGGGGAGTTCTGACATTCAGATTTATTACGAAATTCTAATTGGAAACGACTGTTTCTCAAGGAAAAGTAAAATCCACAAAAGAAATGAGTAAAGAGGATAATAGTGCAGCACTGTGATGGTTTAATTAATGTTAGGCTAACCTTAGGATGTCGCAAATGTCATTTTCTGTTGGCTGCATTGGGACTGAGCTGGGTTTTAGCCCAGAGCAATGTGTGGGCTGTGGGTGGGCAGAGCACTCAGAGTGTTCTGCCTGAGGATCATGCTGCAATTCTTCCAGTGCCTCCTTCTTCTTTTCCCAACACCCTGTGGCTCAGTAGACATTTTATTTTCTTCCTTTTTCTACTCTTGCTGTTTCCCAGTAGTTGCCCATGGCAAATCCAGAGGCTGACACTGGCAAGGAAACAAGTTTGAGTACCTGATAGAAGTAGGTGTGTTTAATTAGAATATCTTGGTTAGCTGGTGTTAGTTTTTTTAATGTGGTGTTGTTTTTTTTATTTATTTTACAGATTTCTTTGCACATATCTTATACCTTATAATAATTCTTAGCACTTTTACGACATTTGCAATTTCCACAACACTGTACAAACATTGTTTGATTTATCCTACCTGTCTCCTGCAATGCACATATTGAAGTGGCAGCTCACATGAAAGCTTGGATCCTCCAGACCTTCCTTTGTGCTTTGCCCCTTGTCCTCAGAGATCTATATTTACCACAATCCCCCCAAAATCTATTAATTCCTCTCTTTACAAAAATTGCCGAGGAAGGAAACCAAGATAAGGCGCAAATATTTTCATTTTCCCACCTTTATCCTGCTGTTTTACATGCTTTGCAACGTGCTTTTCCTCCTGTCTCTATTTCTGATGTATTTTCTTCCCACATGAAACCCAAACCTAATCTCTGATGCTGCAAGTTGGTATTGCACCTCTTCAAACTTCAACTCTAAACTCTGAGTTAATGCAAAAACCTGCTCAATATTTCTTCTGCTGCAGCGCTGCCTCTAAGACATGGGGAGGATGACAAGGCATTTTTTTTTTTTTTCTGGGGGAAGGCAAGCTGCCACAAGAATCTCTGTGGATCAATAAAGCACAATTTATGTAAATCGCAGCAGCTGTCTCCCTTAAATTAAACAAATGGAGCTGGTCCAGCACGCAGTACTTCAGTGGCCCTTTCCATTTTGGGCTTGCTGAAAGTTTCCCTGAGCAACTGAGAACTCTACTCTTGCTTCACCTTGGGACTCTGGCAAGTTAAGAAGTGCAATTGCCTGTTTTTTTTCTCATTATCTGCAGCTTAGGTCGCAGAGTACCTTCTGCACTATCATTTAGATTAATTAATTCACATTTTCCTGTGCTGTTTTGCCATTCCATCCATAAAACCAGGTCTCCAAACTACTGTAAAGATAATACAATATACATGTCATTTCACTTCCATTACTCTTAGGGTCCCTACTAGGCACTGACATCACATTTGCAGCTCTTATTCATATGTTCCGTTGGAAATTTCATATTTGATTTTAAGATAATCACATTTTCATGAAAGTGTACACAACTTCAGTTCCATCTTAGCTCAAAATTATTTATCATACTGTTATTGGAGTAGAAATTATTGGAACAGCACTGGAAACTTGCCAGCTAACACACACTGAAGCTTTGAGGTATTCAGTCGTTTTACATAATATGCTGAGGTAAATTTATGTAGACTTTTCTTGCAAATTTTAGTAGTTTTCCAATTATGTTTTCCCCAACTGAAGATGTTTGAGGAAAAGATTTAAATGTTTTTATGAAATGCTAAAAAAGAGTTTCATGTGGAAAGACAATAAATTTAAAGGCTCACTTTACTGTTCCTTAGATAAATGGGCGGAATACAAAGGATAATATCTGTGATATGGCTGGAGAAAATAATTTTTCTGAGCATTTTGAGGCTCCAAGTGACTGTTTTGGCTTTTCTGGATCCCAATCCTTCCCTCTCTCTTTTTTTTTTCCTTCCCACCTGCTGATGCCTTTGTGTCAGATTGCTTCTAAGGATGCTGTTTATGGATAAACTGAACACTGCTTTCAGTATCTTATACATGAGGTCGTTCTTGGAGTCCCTTTGAAGAGTTAATTTTTGTGTTTGAGACAGTGAAGAGACTTGGACTATGTTAGATTAACCTTACAATCTTGAGCTGGTGATCCTCAACTCAACTTGCAAACCTCTGCAGTCTCCTGGTAACAGCTTGTTCTGAGCCCAGACTTGCAGGATGCAGGATCTGAGATAAACCTTTCCCCAAGCCCATCCTTTCCTGCCCTGAGTGGGCAAGATCCCATGGCTACAAATGCACTGGGGAGCAGGAACAGGTTTGCTGGTCCTGCCTGAGGCAGATCATTTCTAGTGAGCAGTGGGGATGGTTTTTATCTGTGGATACCCATAAATGCATTGACAAGGAGGGATGGATGGCTCGTGTCTAAGAGTGACCTTCAAAGTCAGCCTTAACTGACACTGTAGGCATTGATTAAAATAACTAAGGAATATGTTACTAAACATGTGAAACTTAATATGTCTTGAAAACAACATTTAGAAATGCAAGAACGTAGGAAAAAAGGAAGATGGGCTATACAAGTCTTAGAATCTAGGGCCCTACTATGGCAGAAAACATCTTAAAGGTCCTTTAAGTTTTAATTCCATCTTAAAATAAACTTGGATTTTTTCCAATAATTGCTTAGAGTGATTATATTTTTTTTTCTTTCAGAACAGAATCATGAATAATGAACAGAAATGTGTGGAAATTTTAATAAAACTAACAGTAAAATTGCATTTCTGTTTAATATAAATTTATGTAGCCAACAAAGGGAAAAACATTGATTATTCTTATACAATCTTAAGTAGTTATTTAGGTGCTGAACCTTTTAATAAGGAACTAGATTATTTTTAGAGTGAACGCAAAGTAACAAAACCCCTTTAACAAATTATCCTTAGGAGATTGTTAGAGTTTTAATCGGTTTCTTGTACTTAAACTCATTTTCCCAGCATGATGTACACTATCTGTGGGAGCTTTTCATAAGAAATTCACACTATGATTAAGGCACCAGCTATTTCAAGTGAAAACATTGTGAAATGTTACTATTGTTTGGGCAGTTGGAACTGAAATGATTGAGTGAAGGATGATAGTTATGCTGCAGGCTAATTACATGTCTAATGTCTTTGCTTTACATATGAATAGATGCTTCTAGAGATGAGCAATAACTGAGACTCCATTATCAGTCCAATACAATGCACTTAAATTAGCCACCATTTATGAATACTATTAAAATAAGAGCTGGCTAGTGCTTAGTGATGTTGCACTTGACATGTTTTTTGTTATCAGTCTCTAGATGCTGGATATGGTATACAGGGGAGTTTTGACATAGTCAGAGAAGATGTTTTTACAACATTTTGCTGTTAACTACGTATTGATTAAAATCACAAGATTTTTCAGTGAGGTAAGAGATCCAAAAAGGCCATCAGAACAAAGGAAAAATGGCATTAGAGGTAATTGTTGCCTCTGCAAAAGCAGTATAAATTAAGCATCATCGGTGAGAGGTTTCATAGCCAAACAATGAAGTTCAGTGGAGCAATGTTAATGGATGCTCTGTCTCAACTTTTGATACAGAATATTTCAAGCTGGCCGAATTTTCAGCTTTAAAGTCAAAATGAAAGACATCATCCCATGTCTGAAAGTGCTTGCCGTGGGTTTTCATGGATACTTAAGGAGTTATTGTACTTTGTGAAAGGCTTAACACAGATTTTGTGTTAAGCAAGATATTGTCTCCTTGGCATTGCCTCTGAGTTCAGTGTGTGTGGGAAAAACCACAGGAATGTCATGCAGGCAGCACATGGATTAAAAAGAATTAGGTTTTGCTGACAATATGCCTCTTCTAAGTGGCAGCTTAACTGTTTAAAAGCAAAGATTAAAAAGGTGGGATTAATTATTAATTCCTACTAATCACAGAATTCTTATTAGGCTGTTGTCCCCTTCTCTGCATTTGGGCAGCACGGTGCTCCTCATGTGGGACACTTCCCATCTTTTGACAGCAATGCTGGAGCCTGGTGATATCCAGAACTGATTGATGTCTGGTGACAGCAGGCTTTTGTCACCTACTTACACAGCATCTATTCTCCAATAATGTACAATTTATAGGCCAAACTATCCATCTTCAATACAAATATAATTTATGCAGTGCTGTATAGCTGTGTAAGCTGGAAAGAACACGAAGTGTACAGTCAAATTTCAAAATTATTTTTAGAGCAAATTCTCAGAAAAATATTATCTGATTAAATGGAATCAATTTATAGCAAATGCTGAAATTCAGTAGACTTCAATTCTTTGCCTTTAAAGTTAAACCAAAAAATGGAAGCATCTCAGATGTGTTTGAAGAATGAGGCCTGAGTGCTTTCCTTGCTGCCCCTGACACTGGGCACAAAAAGAAAAACCAATCAAAATAATTGCTCTATGAAATGGCACAAAGCAAGGAAAGGTACATTGGTGGCATACACAAATTATAGACAAGTACTGTGAACCTTTCCTTGAGAAAAGAGCTGCTGTACATGTAGCTTATACCTTATTATTTAACTGAAGTCTTCGTTTAAGACTGCTGGAACAGAATGATGATTAAGTTATCTTTTAAATGTTTATTTGATTAATTGTAGCATTGTGTTTTTGCTTTTCACAGTGAGGCTTAGGAATGTTAAACGCTCGCTGTTACAATCATCTTGTTTCACTTGTGGGAATTGATATTAATATCAACTGATTTCATTCTGTTTTTTTCCCATCAGTTGTTTTGTTTTTAATCAGTTTTGTGTCATACTTATAGATAAATATGGCTTGTGAATGTAAGCTTGCTTGCTGTCTAGGATGCCTAGACCACAGCAACTCCTCTTAAATACAAAATTGCAAGTACAGGATGCATCCCTCACATCATGCCTGAGTCTCAGGTAGCAGGTAAATGTGAATAACCTGTGGTATAAATGTTAATGTAGGAGTAAACACAGAAATATTCCTTAACCACCTGCATTTTGTAGGCACACAACTGCATGCATTAGTTACTTTTCTGTTTTGCCTAGAAATCTATACAAAGGGAAAGCTTACTATTTTTATTTGACTTGTCAATAAGGACAGAACTAATTTGAACCCTTATGACTGCATTCCTGGGAAAGATTATCCATACATTTTTTCCAATAGTTCACGAGAAGGCAAACATTCCAGTGTACTTCAAAGTCCAGCCTTAAGTGCATAGAAGTATTTTCTCCATTTCCATGTAGCATAGTTTAAACCAAATACTAAAATCTTATTTCAGTTTGCAGATAAGTCTCACCTCACCTGAGACAATACTGAAAGATACTCCTTCTTCAATGCATGCCAAACTTGCTTTTATTTTATTTATTTCCTTTTCACAAATGGCAATACAGCCTGTACTGATCATCTCTAAAACCTATACAGATTTTCTTTGCTCATAAAATTAGAATATATAAGAGTAAATGACCTCTACAATCTTCTGGGTACAGAGGTGCCTCGTGCTAATTAAATGTGATTATAGCTTCTCTTTGTTTATCCAGTAAGGTCACCAGCTTGTGTTAAATCAACATCAAAAATGTTTGTGGCCACTGTTTTGTTATGTGCTTCACAACCTTTGATATCTACATTCACTTTCTTCTCTCAGTTTTCCTAGTAAAATTAATAACTGGATGGCCTCCAGGATCCTCTCTTGAAAGGTTTAATGTTTTTACTTCATCATGGATGCAGCAGTGAACATGACAGTGAAACACAGAATAAAGTTTCAAATAATTTTAAAGCTGGTAGCATTGTGCACATAGTCAGGATAATTGAGCAGAAATATATCTATTTGTCTGTCTAAGGCAACTCCACATATATAGGTTTTCTTTTCCTGTGCCCATTACATTTACAATTGCATTCCTTTGTATCCTTTCCTGCACTTAAGGAAATTGTCCCCACCAACATGTTATGCTGCTGTGAGCAAATTCCTGGCGTGGACAAGCATTTTGGATTATCTGAAATATTTTTGAAAAGTAATGAATTCAGTATGAAGCTCAAATTTGTCTGAATTGATTTTCTGACAGCATTACCAATGATGTGCATTATATAAGTTTTTAGTTATCATTTTGTTATTGTCATTTCCATGTGACCCATATGTGCAGAGCATTATTGTTGGTTCTCTGTTAAGCAATTGTTGCTCATTTTCCTTCAGTTCTTATCTCTTTTATAGGGGATACTTTAAATTCAAGAACACATTAACAGACAAAAAATCCATGTGCTGTATTATAGTCTTCAGATATTCCCATCCAATCTATGAAGAACAAACATGGATAGCAATGTCTATCCTCATTCTGTACATGTAGCTAAAATTCTTCAGATTTGTGGAAGAAGCAGTCATGGTGTTCCAGCTCAGATGTGACTGAGATCAGTTTACCTCTGCCTGTTTATTAATCAGATAATTTGCTGATTTTGTTAAGAGCTGCCCAGATATCAGAATTCTACTTAGTCTACCAGCTTTGAGAATCACTTCTATTTTTTACCTTTCTTTTTTTACATTTCCACTGGACAGCAGAAGATTGCCTTAGCCAGCAGCAGAATATCCATCCCAACGTGCCAACCCAAGGGATGTTCCCTGGATGGTTTCCTGTGAGAAGATGTTCAGTCTTTGCTGTGTGACAGAGCAATGGAGAAAGCTCCTGGCTATTTCTGGTTAAAGCATCCATTTAATGACAGACATCAGCACAGCAGTGCTTTGCATGAACAAGCAAGGAAGTGTCACATCAGCTCCTTAATGCAAAGGGGTGATTTGTCTGGGGAGCTGGTGTGTTTTCCCACAGAATCACAATGTCTGTGATTCATCTCCTCTGCTTTAGAAATACATTTACAAGTCCTATTGGCAAACATTTCTCACAAAGTCTGGAGTGGACAGTCAAGGGTTTGATCTTTGTGCCTGCACTGGATCAATGGAATTGGCAATTCAAATGCCATAAGGTCTTCCTTGCATTTCTTACATTGTAATGCTCCTGAGCAAGACAAACTATGTAGGCTTTTATGGGAATGCTTCTCAGCAGAATTAAGATCTATCAAGGCATGGCTCTTGCCAGGGTTAGCTGCAATTTTTGACTGCCAGTGTTTGTACTCACTGCTCTCAGCTCTCTAAGCTGAACAAATCCAAGACCCTCAACATTTCTTTGTATATTAACTTCTCAAACACCTTAATCATTGTGGTGGCCTCCTACTGCATCACTGTCAGGTTTTCAGTGTCTGTCATGACCTGGGAAGGACCAAAACTTATTGCTGGTGTGTCTGAACAAGTGCTGAGCGGAAGGGGGTGTTTATTTCTTATTTAATTACACATTTTTAAGAATCTTGTTTATTGCCTAAAGCTATGTACTGTTGTTGTTGCCTAAGTATTAACTGACATATTCTAATGTGAACACTTGTGAGTAGATCTTGAAGGTGCTCAGGTATGTCATGAGAAACATTTTTGCCACCTTACAGATGGGGAGCTGAGCTATTCCATGGCAAAGTGATTTTTGAAAGGTCATCTCACACACTGAGTCTGGGAAGCATGCAGGTATTGGCTCTCCCTTAACTGTCATACAGAAAAGGTGCTAAATCACATGAGAAATCAACCAGTCTTTTGATTATTTATAAAAAATGAATTTTTAAAACTATCTGACAGGTAAACATGGAAGACTAGCCTGAGATCACAAGCTGATCCTTTTGCTTCTGGTGCAGGTTACTGCATGTGTTCCTATCATACCAGATGGACTTTATCTTGTTCCTGTGCTTATAATCCAAATATTTTAAAAAATCTTGCTATCCAAGTATCATCCTTCTCAAAACACCTTATTCTAGTATCTAAGAAATCAACTGTGACAATTGAAGAGTTGCTGCCAGCCTTGCCTGTGTCTTGAGGGTGTATACAGTGTATTCCAAAATCTGCATTGGTTCAAGATTAACTCTTGCTTTTATAATATACAGAGATACACAAAAAAATACCAAAGAGAAAGAAAGAAATCTCCCCACACAGTACTTCCTGTGACTGACTGTAAAACTTTAGTTGGAATTATCAGTGTCAGTTTGGTGAATTACTCCACTTAAAATAGAAACAGGTCACATGGATTATAATAAGATTCTAAATGCTTTGGAGACAAGTGCTGAATGGAGCTTCATCCTACAGAAATACACTTGTCTACCAAGAAATAATTAGTTTTGGATTGTCCAGAACCCCTGGACTGCAGCACTGTGCAAAGGAGTGTGGAACATGCCAAACACTTTGGGTGCAACTCTACAGCACATTTAACCTTTGCAGCCTGGTTCTTTGTAGCCACATTCTGTTGCTCCCTGAAGTGATGAAGTATAAACACCAAGCCTGGTGTTAGATCTGCCTTGCCCTTTTCTCCCCACTGTACAATTCTCAGTGCAGCATAAATGATTTAGATTGGTAATTTAGGGGAGTGGCAGTAGTTCACAAGACTCTTTCAGAAGCCTTTCCCTAGGTCTTCTCTCTGTATTTTTTGTCTCCCCTCCAAGCTCTGATGGGCAAAAGGCATAAAATGTCCACTCAGTTCCATTTTTAATCTGAGCCACATTTTCTGATACACACACAATTTAGTCATCATCATCAAGAGGAGCTCTCCTTCTCACAGAAGAAATTGCCATTATAGTGGAAAAAGTATTGTAAGTATGATGAGAGACCACAACCATCATGCACAGAAGAACAAATTACTACTTACTTAAGCAAGTTGAACAGAATTTAGATTGAGGAGAGGAGAATAACAACAGGAAATTACTATTGAGAGTGATCATATGAGGAAAAATACTTGGTGAAAATTATTTTCATTAAATTTAAATGTGTTAGACTCAGCAAGATGTATATAACACTTCCCAAATAAAGTCAGCTTGCAATGATTGAACCAAATAAATATGTATTAGTATGCCTTTCTGATTAATCTAATTTAAATGCAAACTAAATAGCCATAAAAGTGAATACTTTTTAGAAATCTCCACTCTAAAAGAAAGTTTTGTCTGACCAGACTACAGACTTAGGAAGTATGGTTTCAAAATATGATAATATCTTTTACATTTCAAGTTTATTGAAACTGCTTGCTGGAAGAAAAATATTTTTGGCCATTTTTTGTAACATCACTTCAAACCAATCAGTTTGTTTTCAGTGCATGAAAAGTCAGAGGAAACACTGAGGGAAGAATTTGAGATGTGCCTTTTTGAGCTGTGTTGGGGTCCTTTTAAAGTCTCTTTTGATATGGAGAATCTATCTTCTAAGCAGGTTAGGGATTGTGAACAGTAGTTTTTGTTGTTTATTTTGGGTTTTTTAAACAGATGTACTGATAAAATTAGTGTAGGAGGGAACAAACAAAATATTAAGCATGGAAGTGTTTTGGGGGTCAAAAACTTGCCAGTGTCCCACCCAGTACCCCACTTGGCTGAATAAGAGATGCCAACTCTTTCTTCAGAATCTCTCTTACACCACCACCACCAGAGCAAGGGCTGTGCTCTTTGTCCCTTCTCCCCTAGCTGGAATCATAGAATTGTTTCAAATCATTAAGTGTATTAATTTAGTCATGTGAAATACAGAATTCCTGTGGTAAGCCCAGACTCTCCCACTGCTGTCCCAGGGCAAAGGCTGAAGCAGCCACCTCTTATTCAAATGTAAAAATATCACTTCTGTTTTGACAGCATTACTTCAAATCTCCACATTCTCTTTAGACTTATTTGAAAATATTCTCAGCACAAGCACCATGTATGTATGTCCAGTGCCAGCTATTGTTAGGAATCTATTGTAATAACAATCATATCAATAAATAATGGCTTTCTTTAGTCACAGTCATAAGATCTGAGCATGACAGTTCTGTTTACTGGATCCTGGGAAGTGAGCTGCCCTCTCAGTGTTTAAGGGGAGTCCCAACCCTCTGATTTATTATATTTTGGCTGCCAGAGGCAGCCCTGAGGGCAGCATCACCTCCCCAGACAGATCATATTTACCTCTAATCTCAGGCTTTAGCCCAAGATTGGGGTGTTGGTACAGCCACAAGTGCAGTTGCTTCTTCTGAAGAAGTGATGCTAAATAGATGAAAGAAGGACTATGGAGACAGGTTTTCTGTGGGCAGGTTGCAAAATGACAGAATCATTGCCAGAATGTGCCAAAGGTATTATTTTCTTCATTTAGAAAAAAAAAAAAGCAGAAATTCAGCCCGATGCTATCTTCAAAAAGAAGTACAGAGATTAAAGGAGAAAGAATCAGTGTTTCCATTTTCCATTACAGAGATATATGCAACAAATAGTTTTGTCAGGAAGCAGGTATTATATTTTGTGTGTTGTTACAGGTGTCTAAGTGCTAGAGGAAAATTGTGTGGCTCTTTCATACTCAAAGCAGGAATATAATCATGGGTCCACAGTCATATTTCTACACTCTGAAAACTTACTAAAAATCTCTACTTTATGAATATTTTTAGACTGGATGAAACTGTAATATAATTATTGAATTGTCTCTTTGCAGCTATTTATAATATCCTGTCTTTCAGCCTGAAAAATCCATGTGTTTGAAGGGTTTTAGGTCTTCAGGGATGTCAGCTGTGACTCGAGCTTAGAGAGATAACTATCTGTGTTTAATTGCTCTACTCCTAGACTTGCAAAGATGAGTACTGTGGGACAGGACACTGAGTTATTTCTTTACATAGGTAAGAAGTGCAAGACATTTAGATAATTTTGGTTTTGTTTTCCCCAAGAATAGACAAAGGATAAACATTTCCACAAAACAGCACAGAAGAGAGGCAGGAGGAAGGTTGTAACACTAAACATAGTGCTTTGTAGCAGTTTTGTCATTAGTTCCTACTGAGTGTGCTTTAACATCACTTTAATATCAATTATACAATTTTTGTTGTAGGGTTGATGAATTTTGTATAAAGAAATTGCTTTTCATCCAGAATTTCATAGTAGTTTACAAAGTTGAGAAATATACTTTCTTTCCACAGATGTTGTATTTAAAGCTGGGTGTTCAAAAAAACTAAACTTTTGAGTGCTCTGTTCACTCAAAGTTGCACTGATAATGGACAGTAAATTAGGAAGAGTGTCACTTGGTTGCTGCTTATCTACTCTTTTTACAAGAGAGGCATGTTTTAAAAAAATATTTTCGAGACAGTAGCATGCAATAATCTACTTTTGAGGCATACTAACTTCAAAGCCTGCACAAGCTGATGAGAGCTCTTAAAAAGCATTTATACCTTGCTTTTTTTGGGTGGCTTTGCTAAATCTTTCCAGGAAAGTCCTGTCTTTTTGTGCTCAAAGAGGGCTTTAGGGCATAATGTTACAAAAGTTTTTTTCTGATTAAAGTAGCCCTGCCTACTGTTATAGTAAACTATGAAATAAAATGTGTTCCAGTTGAATATCTTCAACTACAGAGGGCATTCCTTGGTTGCTTTTTTGCAATTTTCATCAATATGTTCAGTGGTGTTTAAAAACAAAGAGGTTGCATTTATGGCACTGTGTAAGGCATGAAAAGCTTTCCTAAGAGGGAAGACAGTTCTGTAATGAACAGCATAACTCCCAAACACTTAAAATAAAATATTCCTGTGTTTAATGTCTGATCTGACGTGCGTGTATAAAATTAATAATTGCTTGAATTTTGAACAATGAAAATACAGGGGAAATTACAACATAACAAAGGCAAACTATGCAAGTGAAAGTATCAGCTGGAAGAATAATAGCTTTATTTGACAGTGTTTTGACATCATTGATGTACTGTTGTCACTGGAGACTTTCCTTTCTGTGTTTGTTATATACTATTTCAATCCATATTATCCCAATAGAATCACAAACATTGAAAAGATCTGATGTGTGATAGTCTCTTACTAATATGTGAGTTGACATGTTGATTGTTCTTTCATATCTGGGACTTGTGAGAATTCTGTTTAAAAACAATTCGCCAATACTAATAAAAGATGCACAGTTGACAAAGGGGATACAGGTGTTTTGGAAGTGATTAGCATGTAAAAAAGCAAAGTGGCTTCTCTACTCCATTTTGTGGAAAGTAAAAAGTAAGAGTAAACCAAGTGCATGATTAATGATATCTACAGCAGTTCCTGTGTTAAGTTAATGACAAGTTTATTATCCTCATTAATAGACCAATAATGCAAATCTGGATGCAAGAGACCTCTTGAAATCTAAAACTTTAAGGTTTCTAGTTTTGGGAAAGGCACATAATGGTTATAATTATTCCTAATTTTTATACAGCTCTATCAGTGAGTGTTTTTTCCCTGATGGGCAGACACTCATCAGAACAAGCAGCTCTGGAGGAAAAGGGAAACACAAAAGCAGTGAGAAAATATTCCTTAGGAAAATGTAAAAAATTAACACTTACTGCAACTCTCAGTCAAATGGACTGACCTATCCAGGAAATGCCTGTGCATGCCCACAGGTTCAACCTGGCAGTGTTTGGTGTCTGCAGCTCAGGTGTGCTCACAAGTGTGGAAGGATCCTCCTCTCCTGTTTTGCTGTGCCACGTCCATTTTGCTTTCCCTTGTTGCTTGTGTGAAGCACAATTTCCTCACCACAGCAGGCAGTCTGGGGCACAGTGTAACAGCTGTCTCAGGCTTGTTAAAATTTCTCTAATCATAGTCAGTAAATTTGTGTGTTCAGACCTGGGTACACTGACATGGAGAGGTTCCTTGGAGAAGCATGGGATGAACAGAACTTCCAAGACCAGGTCTGCTTCCACTCAGGTGCCACTTATGAAAGCAGTGAGAAGAAGGAGATATTGGTGGAAGAATTTGGTGTAGAACAGCCACCTGAAGACAGCCCATTATTCTTTTGCTAATCTGTCCTGCTGGCACCTGTAATTTCATCTCAGGGGCACAAAAGTGCTGTGATTTGATAAAGCAGGAAGCAAAGATGAAGTTCTTTCTTTCCCACAAAGCCTAGTGAGTAAGGACTCTTTAGGTTTTTTATACAACGTTGGTTGAATGTGAGAAAACATGGGTTTGAGTTTGAGAAGAACACTCTGATAGGAATTTCCATATGCAGTGATAACATTTTCAGGATTTTCTTTCTTGCAACAAACGTGTATGTCTAGGTCATAAAGAAATCATCTTTTTAAAGCTGCTGTGTCTTGGGCTTCACTTTTTGATACTTTTGTTCATCCCTGCCAAAAGCTGCTTCTTTGTCTTCCCAGTATGGATTAGAGGTATCAGTGTATCTATCTGAAGATGAACAAGATGATTTGGTTTGCTCTCTACATATTGTCCCTGGAAAATGGGCTCCATTTCTTCATTTAGTTCACTAGTTACTATGTTTCTGGTAAATATTTCAATCCTAGGCATAAAGCAGCAGATGGGAATAAAAATTGTGGGTGCCAGGATGTGTGGGAGAGGAAAGGACTGTTAAATTATGAAAGGGAATGCAGTATTCAAAGAGAATAGCCTTTGTGGGAAAATAGGTGGACTGGACAAAGTCAAGGGCAGGGCTTAGAATGCATAGTAAGAGAGAAGAAAAAGATAAAATAAGTGTGAAGAAAGAAGGAACAGATTCCAAAAGTCATTTATACAAAGTTCTCTGTGATGCTCTGGAGGAAAGAGGAAGCACAGTGCAGACGAGAAAGCAAACAGTGGGTGGAGAGCTGTGCTAATGCTCCTGATCTGCTTCTCGTGTCCTTGGCTGTTCTCAGTGAGTTTGGATCTCTGACACCCTTCCATGGAGCTGTGCACACCATGTTTTCTGCAGAGTCTGAGCCTCACAGATTAGGATGGGTTAGGTTATTAACCCAGCACTCATAGTAAGACAGGTTTCTACAACTTCACTTCTCAGATGGTCCGAAATAGTCAACAAATTCTCAGTCTAAATTTAATCATGGCTGTTTTCTTATTCTTGCTTGGGGTTTTCTTTAGTATAAATGCTTTTTTTTTCTTCCTTAGATGGCAGTTTCCCTGACATATTTTATATCTACAGGTTTTAATTCTGCCTTTTTCTTGTCTAAGCAACTCCCAGCTGCAGCCTGAGTGGAGGAGGTTGTGCTCAGCCCCACCCTGGGGGCTGTGGTGCCCCACAATCTTTGGCTGCCCCACAAGAGCTCCCTGATGGCCAGCAGTGTGTGTTCACTGCAGCATCCACCCAATCAATCCACTGCCTTTCCATGGCTTGTCCCTTGGTAAAACTCTTCCTCTTGACAGTTCCTGACATCCTCTATATAATGGAAATAAAACAGGAGCTGACAGTTTGCAGCATTATAAATAAATACCTCATACTGTGAGTGATACACAAATGTTGTATTCCTTTCAATTGTAGAAGATGAGGCTTTTAGAGTATGTTACCACTGGCATTTTTGCCTGTAACAAGGGGCTTAGACTGCAGGCTAGGGAATGTTAAATAAATTTCTCAAGCTCTAATGGCATCTATTTTTTTAAACAATGTTGAATTGGAACTGGTGACCTTGTCATTGCAGAAATAGAAAATTTTATTTTACTGTTTCCTCTAGATGTATTAGCAAAAAAGTATGTTGTGAAAATGGGCAAAAAATGCCCCCATGTTAAATACATGTTTTTTCTATGCCCAGTCTAATGAAGACACCTCCAGCAATCAGGAGCCACTTAAGTGACAATAAACAATATCTGATGCCTTTCTGTTCGTTCACATCAGCGAAGTTATATCATATTAAAGAAGTAACAAGTAGAACTACCTATGCAGAATAATTCTAGTTTGCAATCCCAAAATTTTCCTCTGCCTTTTTTTTTAATGACAACCTCTTATTCTTCTGAGTGTTATTGCAAGCTGCTTTAAGCACCCTATCATTAATCCTGAAATATGTATATATCTTCCTGCATTGTTAGTCAGATGAATGTGCTGTAGCTCTTATGATCACCTGAAGAAAATTATAACTCTGTGAGAAATATTTATATTGTAAATTTTCAAAATATTACATGAATTCAGGTCCAAATATATAATTGCCTTCTATAACAGATAGAAAGGATGTGATTTAAAAAGAAAAGTACTTCCAGGAACTGGCAAGCAAATGGTGTCTAAATTTCACCTAATTTGTGGGATCTTTTAAATCCTTTAAGCCATCAGATGTCTGAAGTCTAGTAGATACCTGAGATTTTTTCACTAGAGTTCTTTCTGTGTCTTCAATCCATTGCCTGCCAGAGCTGCCAAAGTCATTCCTGGCCACCCTAAGCACAACCCATGCTCTGGAGATAAGTGCTCAGCCCATGATTCTTTAGTTTACTTGCTAATGGAGGCTGTCTCTCCTCTGGCCTCTTGCCTAGAGTGATCCTAGAGGAAGGAGTGTCCTTTCCACACTGCTGGTGTCCAAGGTCTGCTCTTGTTCCTGAGCTCCCCTGGTTTCATGGGCCTCCCCAAGGGTTGTCTCCCCTCTGGGAATTGCTAAAGGCCTTTTCCAGGATTATTTTAGGGAATTTTTTCTTGCATTTGAGGTTCATGTCCCTGCTTCTTAGCTGTGACAAGCTTTGTCAAAGGGCCAAAATCTCTTGGTGGTCCCACACATTGATTGCCTTTTAAATTCCAGGGGAAAATGTGTGCCCAGCTTTTCTAGGTGTCTTCCAGCACCCAGACATCACAAGAGGCACTCCTGGACAGTGGTTGCATCTAGCAGTGCTTTATGTTTGCAGCTGCTAATCTGAACTAGAAAAGACCATTGCAATTGTATCCTTTACTTTCCAAAAATCCTTGTTCTACATGGACAGATGGTAAAATTGTTCTGTTGCTCTCTTGTAAACTGCCCTTAATCTTTTCTGTAAATGATAAAGAAAACTTCTATCTGAAAATTTTCCTTGGCACATGAAAAAGCTCCCAAATTTGTAACCACAAATTAAATAAGTAAATGCTCTGATATTAATCTACAATGTAAACTATTGAAGATGTGGTTATGATATTCTTACTAATTTGATAAAGAAAACTTAATGCATAAAAATGGAGAAACATTACAGTTTTAGTTTTTCTCTGATGTAGTAGATCTTTTCAACTCTAGCAGGTTTTTTATATACTTTTTATTGAGACAAATCCTGAAATCCTTGTTCTTTCCTTCCTTAGGACAATCCCCTTTTAACTTCAGTGAGATAATAAGACTTATGCTGCTTTGTAAAGTACTTTGAGATCTATGGTGAACAAAATTTAAATATTATTGAAAGGGAAATTTGATTGAATTAAAATTAAACAAGGGAATTCAGGATTCAGTTTATGGAGATTGCTCTTTTTTTTTTTATTTTTACCCTATAGTTCTTTATGCATTGATAGCTTCAGACTTTGGTTGCAGTAGTGAGTGCTCTGCCTTGTAGGAGAGTGTAGGAGGGACACTTGTGGCTGGCCTTAGAGCAGGGCTATCTTCCTGCTCTTGTACACAATCTGGCACTTCATGGATACATTTGCCAGCAGAATTACTTGTTTAAATAATTTACTTCGACATGGGGCTGCAGCATTACAAGGAAAATACAGATTCTTTTTTCAGCTTAAGTAAAACCTGCCTCACACCAGAGTTTGTTCTATTATCTGGGGCCAGCAGGGTCAGACTTTAATGTAGGAGCCCAATAAGGTAGATTACAAGTAATTTTAGTTTCTGAACTTGGTCAAATTCATGAAACATGAGTAATGTTGCTTATATAAATGAAATTTCATGAAGATACAGGCATGTGTTTTGAGAGAAAATGATAAATGAAGCGGAAGTAAAAATGGAAAAAGTGTAATCATATCAGTTTCCTATTGACTTCTATTGAATTAGTCATATCCGCTACTTAAGTGTTTTGTAATCTACTAAAAATGCTTTTATAGTGTAGAAATTTCATTTTATGAGTTTCACATAATGCAATCAAAACATTTAGACTAACATCTTCATGGTAAGAAATTCCATCCACATATTATTTTGCAATTCTTTTTGATGAAAGGTAATATGTCTAATGTTATACGGAAGTATCTTGACAGAAAATACAAGAGTTATGAAATAGCAGAGAATTCATTGTTTGCCAGTGTTCCGGGATGAGAAAATAAACTTGTGAAGGAAGAGCTAAGTTTTATCTAGCATTGGAATGTACCTTAACACCAAGAGGATCTACTGCCACATCCTTTGAAGCTCAGGAAAAATCCTGTCGTTGACTTAAAGCAAAATCTGCTGGACACTGAAACAAGTTATGTGAGCTTTTTATGCTTCTCAATACAAAAAGGAAGAGGGAGCTGGAGGAGCGAGGCCACCCAGATCTGGATCATCTACTCAGAAATGTTGGTAGTGCCAGTTATTTGGGAGAGGATGAGGAAGAGGAGGAGCAGTGTGGGTGTGAGGGTGTGTTGCAGTTCGAGTGCAGTAGCCCAAGAGCTCTGTTGTAACTTGGGAGGCAAAGAGTGCACAGGTAACCCAGTGGTGTGGGACTTCTGCCCAAACCCCATTTTCTCTCACACTGGTGAGGGATTTCCTCCTGTAGGCTGAGTCAATAGAATTTCTTTTATGTCTCCTGCCATGCTGGTACTGCACTGTCAGCTGAATATTGCATTGCCATGTCAGACTGAGTGAGGGGGACTCACTCAAAAGGAAAAATTTTGAATTCACTTGAAAATGGTTGTCTACAGTGTCACCCTAATGTAAAAATAGTTAAATTTAATAAGCAATGAGACTAGATTTCATTAGGTTACACAGACCCAAGCTGGAGGACACTTGAAAATCAGTTTGCATCTGCCCACCTGTTGGAAGAAGCCTTCCATTTCTCTAGCACAGCCTCTCTAGCACAGCCCTTTTGGGGAGTGGTGGTCTGAAGACTTGGGCTTTGAGGTACAATAATTCTTGCAAATGGATATTTGAAAATTTCCAGGCACCTACTGTGTCTGAACATTTCAAGCTGTTCCTTTGCAATGTTTGTGGAGGCTGCAGCTCAAACTATGCTGGATTCCTCCATGCTTTTTTGCCAGAATTTGGTCAAGGGTTGCTGCAAAGCCTGAATTGCAGGAGGGGAAATTATATAAGACACTTTAATTCTGTCTGTCACTGTATCCATCACAAACATTGTTGACTGAGTCAGAATTCCTCCTCTAGGCACTGGCAGAGGAGGCTGCTGGATTTGTCTGCTACAGCAGATCTCTGTGGACTGACTTCTAAACCATCACGTCCCAGTTGTGGCTTCCATGTAGGGAAAAAAAATTTGGTTTCTTAAGATATTCTGGGCCCAGTAGCTGTGTAATCACTCTTTGGAGGTCAGGTACAAGTATCAAAGAGATCTTTCCTCTTGTTTCTGTGGTGTTGTGGTTTGGTTTTATTTTTTTTATTATTATTTTTTTTTAAATATCTGAAGCAAAAGGTGCAAGGTGTCAATATTTAATGAAAAAAAAAAAGAACTTGTTAGTGTTGACAAAAAAAAAACATTTTGTGAAAGGGAAAAATATGGTTTCATGGGGTAAATGTCACCTCTTTTAGGTTTGCAGGATGTGGTGACAGTGGGAACTTTGCCTGGTGCTGCTTACTATTTGCATGAGGGAAAGCTTGGTTTGTGAAGTCTCTGTGCATGATTTGAGCCACTTGAGAGCAAAATAGGAAACAGATCATCTGAAACAGATAGAATTAGAATGATCCTCTATCTTTTGTGAGGAGGACCAGAAGCAAAGATATTGTTCCAGAACTGAGGCTAATATAACTTCTTGAGACTGTTCTACATTTTATTCCAAAGTAATGCTTCCCTCTATCTTTAATTAATATCTATTTAAACACTATATTTAAATATTTAAATACTATATTTAAATGTAATAATTAAGATATTTGAATAAATTGAAATCCAAGTATTTAATGTACTTAAATAATACCTTTATTTGCTGAAAGCGGGTTTTATCTCAAATTTTAGGGACTCTATTTAGCCCACAAGAAACTAATTTCTTATTTCTCAAAGTCTTCCCTCTGGAATGAATGCAAATAGGAAGACATTTTGAAATGAGGAAAGGTTTACCTTTGTGTACCCAAAGCAATGGGTATTTTATGCTCAAATGGAATTTTTTCATCAACAAAGCAGGGAGCTGAGTGTACCCATGAGCACTTACTTAAACTTTTGAATAGAGTTTAAGAAACCAGCTGCTGTGTTGAATTCCTGGAGTGCAAAGTTTTAACACGCCAACACACACCAACTATGCATATCTTTTTAGTTTTTCAACTGATGAGGTTTGGTACAGTTGTAGTGTTAATATACGGAGAGATTCCATACATAAAACCACATAAACTTTATTCCAGGACTTGTTCAAACTAGTAAGAGTCTTTCCATTGACTTGGATGGACACTGGATTGAACACAGAATGGATATTTTTGTTTAAATAAACAAGAAACATATGGCAGACAGCTGATTCTCTTGCTGTTGTTTGTTCAGCTAACAGCTTCTTGAGAATCACTACATTTGTTATTAGTATATAGATTAGGGATGAGATTAAATAGTCTTCAAATTGCCCACCTAAGTTTGTTCAATTCTTGGAGGCAAACTGAGTAAATTAAACCCTGAGACTGGTGACCAAGATAACTTAATTCAGAATATTTGTCCTTCCACATCTAAGCTGCTTTCCAGAGACTGGGCCTTTTCCCCCAATTCCCCAGTAATTAATTCAGTTACTGAATCATTAGAGGTGTTTGAAAAGTATGGCAGAAAACTCAAAAATAAAAATGCATATTATGTATTATTTAGCAAATATTTATTTAGCTCCTGCTAATACAATTCCTTTTATTCATGTGGTTTGCTGCAGGTGCAATACATCTTTTTCTTGTATCGGCAAAACATTAAAGACTTCTCTCTATGAAGAATACTTTTTTTTTTTAATTCTTTTCTTGCCTTTGGCTGCTATTACAATATGGCATTGGTGGCTGATTGTCTTCTGCAGGAGTACATTGTGGTTTGTTGCCATATTTTGATGTCTCCTGGATCTGTGATCCCCGGGCTGAGCAGTGGTGGTGGCTGTAGGCGGGCGCGCACTGCGCGGTGACCGAGTGCTGTTCTAGGTGGGTGTTTCAGCAGAGCAGCAGCAGCTGTTATCTCCCTCCAACCTGGTGTAGCATATTAACTATGCCAGCAGTAAACTGAGGCCTGCCTTTAACCATTTTTATTCACAGTTTGTCCCCATTTTGCATTTGTGCTGTTGGGAGGTTTTTGTTTTGTTTCTAGAACCACTTCACATCTCAGTCAGCTTTGCTTTCTTTTCTCTTGTGTTCTCCTCTGTTGATGTTTTTCATATTGTTTATTTCTTTCCCCCCCTCCATCATTTCTTTTTGTTCTCCATTTCATTCCTGCAGCTCAATGCTCTTGAGGAAGAGACAGTACCTTTTGCCTGGCTGTATGTGTCATGCTAGCTTAACCTATTGCCATTTAACTTCTGCATCTTCAGTTGCCTGTCGTGCTCCGGTCTCCCTCAAAACTTCTGTCTTGCTCCTCCTCCTGAGCAGCCTCTCTGACATGCTGTGTTTCTGGCTGACTATTCCATGTGCAGAGAGCAGGCTCTGCCTGCCACAGCCCCCAGCACCACCTGCCTCATCTTTTGTGGTCCTTCAGAGCAGCAACCCTGTTTGATGTACCAGAGGGGAGGGGGGAAGTTTTACACAAGTTTCACACACAGGCCTCCTCTCTGCCTTCCATCACTTCTATTTATCATATTGCTGACACATGGATGGAAGCATTTCCTTTTTATGTTAAGCCTGGTCTATGCAAAGGCCCTGGAAAGCAATTTATGCACTGCTGCAGCTTGTGGAATAAGCAAGGTATTTTTACAAGTTTGAGATATTACCACAGTTAAATAAATCAGGGTAGTGATGAGGAGGAATAAAGTGAACGTGGCTGTAGCAGCTGCACATTTCTGGTAGGGAAAAAGATAACATGGGAATGATGTCTTACAGCTTAGTGGGGTAAAATGTGTATAGCTGCAATACCTGAGGCCACAGCTGGGCTTGGACACCATGGTGCATTGCTTTGAAATGTGTACATTTACTGACCTGGGGAGGGTCTGTGCTTTGTCTTTGCCTTGTCCAAGTCATCTGTGACACGTGGCTGCATAAAGAAATTTTAGATAGGAATAATGCACAGGAAGTTGGGGAAAACTGTTCCAAATAGTCAAGTTAAACCTGCTTAAAGTTTGGTTCTACCCTTCAATATGGCTTCAGTGATAATATTTTTGTCAGCAGGATGATTTGTGCTGATATCACTTCAGTCTGAGGCAAGATGAGGAGCCTGGTCTGATAGGAGAAATGTGAATGTATATAATTTGGTTTGCGGTTTTTAGTTGGTTTGTAAATATATTAATCATTCATCAAATCCATTGTGACTAAAACTGAAGATTTGTACACATAGATTCCTCCCGGCAGCCACAGTTTATGTTTGCATCTGTGAAGTGTGCATCCCTGGCTTGGACTTGTGATAATTGTGTTTTTTTAGATGCTTCTCAGAGTGGAATGTAAGTGCTAATTGAAATACTTATTCTACTTTGTTTTCATCCTAAAATTGCATCCACTTAGAGAGGAGTTAGGCTTTAATTGTTTAAAATCTGCTATATCAGGCAGTGTAAATTTTTTAAGGATGTATGTTTTGCTTTTCTCTATGAAAGGCAAGTTATTAAATTTACCAGAATGTAGATAATCTGAAGAGATGGGGGAAGTGTATCTCTCTCCCTCCTATCTGTATTGATTTGTTGGAGCTATAATCACTCTTATTTTCTTTTGTAAAAATTATAAACTCCATTTTGTCTGTGTGTAGTGTCCCTGTTACTGCTATGCTCAGAGTTCTCCAGCAGGAGTTCTGTGCAGACTGAGGTGAAATTTAGCCTGATGTGTTGGTGTATATTACAGTATATTAAACCTTACTGCTTACGTCATCATCATCATCATCAATTTTATTTGGTCATCTCACCAATTTTTTTCCTCTGACAGAGTGGTTTAGGTCAGAATTTCAAGCTGTGTCTTTGTTCACAACAGTGAAATAGGTATACATCTTGCATTCAAGTAAGTGCATACTCTTGTATACATTATAAAACATGCTAACATATTTATAAACTCCAAGAGGGTGTTTAAATGATACTATGTGAATTTATCAGCAAGTGGAGCTTCTCCAAATGAAGGTAGTAGTTGTACTGTTTTAGATTTTTACTATACATTTTTATTCAGAGAGAACCTAAGAGCCTGTAGAGAGGAAAAGGAGAGTTCAAATTAGAAAGTAAAAATAAATGGCAAATTGCTGATCTATTACAGTGGCTTAGGAGTGTTGTATCTCCCTGAAACCCATCTTTTCTGTGATGCCTGTTTAAAACTGGACAGCAGTGTTCTTCTGCTCTGACTCCTGCCTACAGCAGTGATCACAAGCATCTTGTCACCTCCCATCCCTCTCCATCTGTCCATATTCCCCTTGTCTTGCAGATGGTGAGCTGTCTAGGGCAGGAGCTGGGGTTTTGTTCTCTGCTAACACAGCACTTAGTGAACAGCACTTGGCACAATGGAGTCCTGGTCAATGACAAAAACTCTGAAGTTTTATGATGATGAAGCAAGTAAAATTGTCAACTTCATATCCGTTAGAAACTTTAGTTATGTAAATAACTGGTTTCCCCCAGAGTTTTTTCAAATATTTTACGCTGCCAAATTATTTACGATAAACACATTGTCTTACTACTCAGCATAAATTTAAAAGATAATTTTAGCATGGAAAGAAAATATTCATGAAGAGAGACCAGAGGAAGAAAAAAAAAGTGATAAATTAATGAAAATAACACTGATAATAGCAATAGTCCAGACGAGAAATATCTCTCATCTGAGAATTCCTTTGGTATTGTAAGGCTGATTTTGCACCTGTATATATTATGTGCTGCATTTGCCCACCTTTGTGATCCATGTACAGCTTGGGAATAGTGGAGGGCAAGGGCATTCTGAAAAGATTTTGGGAAAAGAATTACCTTGAAGTGCAGTAGGCAGTGAGGAGCAGGAAGACAATAGTGCTGCTGGGAGGTGTTAATACCACTGAAGTTTCACTGGGAGCTGTAAGAGCAAGGGGGAAGAAATCAGGGGCATTTGGGGTGTAATAACAATGAATAACCTTTAAAGAATTGCTACCAGATAGAGGTAGCAGGAGCAGACAGGAGAGCCCACAGCCCTGAAGCAAGAGGTTGTTCATAGCAAGGTGTGCCATTTTTGACTGCAGAAAACTATAGGCTCGCCTCAGGGAGAGGTCCCTCATGGAACAGGGAAAGGTTGTAACAAGATCTTTCTATACTGTAAATATCACATGTCACCTCCACACTGGGTCTTTTCTCTGCTAGTTTATGTAGACTGAAATGTCAACAACATGCTTCTACTCAGTTCCATGTCACTTGTACAAAATCAACTATTGCTAAGAAAAACTGGATTATGAGTGTTTGCCTAAAAATAATCCAGGAGATGGTGGCTCTGGCCATGGCCCCAGAATCTATTATTTAATGCAGATATACTTTTATGTCAACATTTTAGAAAGACAAGACACTTTAACATTTTGCAAAAAAAAATTATGACAGAAATTCTATAGTCATTATAAATTTATTGTATAGTCATATACATATATAATACATAATTAATATATATATATATTAATATATAGTCATTATATATTATATACTCATTTACAATGTAGTAATTTGGGAATTAATATTTATTCCTACAAGAATAGAGACAAAGACATATTGGCCAAGTAGAAGACATGGATAATGTGTTTGCACAAATCATGAGGAGTTTTCAATAAGCAGAGTTACCTGAAAAATGCTGTCAGTGTGGACACACAACAACAGCTTTGCTGTTTTGTTCTATACAGCACCAAAATCCAGTATCCTCCTGGACTCTGACAAGTGTTCTTGCTTTTATATCATTATCCTGGATTCTTGCATGAGTATTCTGTTTACTCTGACAGTAATTATAACAAAGTAGGAGGTTGCAGCCCTGATTGTGGTCATGAAGGCTTTCTGCTCCAAAGGATGTTTTCCAAGAGGCAGGATTATCCTTACTCTCTGTAGGGATACAGCAGTTGTTTCAGTCTTGCTCCTGGGGCATGGAAGCCTTCAGAGAATTCCCACCCTCATGGCACCATTCCCCCATGCTCTGCAAATCTGGCTGGAGCGGAGCGTGTTTATATTTGTGTGTGTTTGTGATTCTGTCCTCTACCTCATTTCTAAGAGTTCAAATACCCAGAGAAAACATCTGCCTCTGGAAACAAATGAAAAAGATCATCTGTGCTGTGTTAGTCATAGAAATATCTTTTTCTTTAGTTGCTGGACAAAATTCTTTACTGAGCAATGCCAAGCATTGAAGTTATTGAGTTTACTGAATTTCCAATGAAATTTGCTTTTGATCTTGGTGAGGTACAGCCCAGAATACTTTTATGCAATCAAATATTCCTTAAAATGAGGGCAATGGATGCATTTTAGTTTCATAAAATTAGTTTCAGGAGGTTTCTGCACAATTGCAGTATCAAGACAGATACATGAATGCTAGTTGTTTTGTTTGTTTGTTTTCCTCCTTATTTCCCAGTGGACTGGTAGCAGAATTTTGGCCAAGATGGAATGTCAGGAATTTTGACTGTCCAAATGGCAAACACCACATCTTTTTATCACTCTCATGTAACACCCTCTGTGCTGTAAGTGTTGCATGATGCCTTTAGAGACTGCAGAGAGAAGGTTCACCTCTGCACACTTGAAGGCCAGGAATTTTGCTGTCCTGCAGTCCTTTCATCACTGGTGACTGCAAATCCTGGGTGTGCATGGATTGTCAGTGGCACCCACGCTTGGGAAAATGGAATATGTCACTGGTTGAGTTGTGCTGTCAAATTTCTTGGTCTGCCATCAGCAGAGTGAGGCAGTAGCTCTGTTTCAGCCTTGCTCTCCAGAAAAGCACGTGGAGTTAAAACAGGGAGCTGACAATGCAGCACTGAAACCTTCCAGCAAATTCTGCTCCTCTGGCAATATGTTTTACATTGTACCCTCCAAGTCTTACACATCTGGGCATGCTTTGGAGAAACCTGACAAAAGCCTTTGCATGTACAGAGAAAGAACAGTGAACCTTGATAAAGGTGTGTAGAAGGGAAATTTTTGATTTGTAGGGTTGCTGTCCTCTCTGTTGGGAACTACAGCCAAGGACAATCTCTTCATGCCCCTAAACTTGAAAGCAGAAGAGACACTGCACTACAGAAATGGCAGATTAAAGCCACTGCCATGAATACAGGGGGCACATATGTGACATATGGAGCTACCAGTGTGCTGTGAACATTTCCCTGACTTCTCAGGGAGCCTTTTATGCTGTCCCTTCATGTACAGAAACAAAGGAATCTCCATTAGGAGATTTAAATTACAAGGAATGACTGGACCTCAACAATTTACACTAATAGGAGAGCAGAGGGGATTTTTAATATTAGTCTATGGAGGTTTTAGGCATCACTGCAAACTGCTGTGGATTTTGTTGCTGATTCATGGGAATCTCAGTTGTCACAAGGGGCTCCTGAAGAATGCATAGGCTGTTATTTTTTTTTTTTTTTTTAGGGCTTATATATTTGCCCTTTAAATTAAAAAATGAGAGAAGGCATTACACTCATGCTTTGCTTTTCCCTTCAGTGAACTGTGGAAGTTCCAAAATGGAAGTGTAACTATTTTGTTTCTGGGAAGAGTTGTTTAAAAGCTGTCTTATAATTAATATAAATTATCTATACCATTCCTCTCTTGGTTACAAGCTGTTCACAAATTTTTAGAATCAAAGAAACTGGAAACAATGGATCAGTAAGATTATTACCTTTATTTTTGGGCTATACTTACCTATCAGTATTTTTCAGAACCTTTCCCAAAGTATCTCTATGGCTGGAGACAGAGATCTGGAGAAGTCAAAGTTCTTTGGAACTAAAAGAGTAGGCTCTGTTCAAGATGATCCTTGATCTGGAGTTCTTGGGGTCCTCCTGCTTTTATCTATCCTCCAAAATAAGGAGGTTAAATTTTGTTAGATTTATGGGAAGATCTTAGCTACATATGGAGATATCTCTTTTCCTCTAATCCTCTGCCAAGCAATGCCAAAGGGATGCATCCATCATTAGGCACTAAGAAATGTTTTTGGATCATCATCAGGTAAAAGACTTGGAGAAACCTGGGAATATATTGAAGGTCAGAGCTCAAATATTTGTGTAACTTTACAGTTGACTTGAAGATGGATTAATCCAATGGTAACAAGCAGCATTATGTGCCAAATTTATAAAGGAAAGAAAGAATATGCAGAGTCACTCTCCCTGTTGTGAAGAAGCAGCTCAGCTATGAAAGCAGCAGATTTAGCAATGTATATCTCATATTTCATCTCTCTGGAAGATGCATTGCTATTTTGGGATTACATGAGGAAACAGTATTTTCATCAGTTCCCAAAGTGGTGGGGAAAGGACTTAAGTTCAAGCAAATATTCAAGTAGTTATAGGAAGCACCCAAATGGACATTAGAGGAATGGGGTCATCCATCATTAAACCATTTGCATTAGAGAAACAGGAAAATTGTCATTGTTTGGGGCCTCTTTCATACCCTCACATACCCAGAAATATGACCAGAATTCTGGGTCTTATTCTACATAGGCTGATTAATTCACCAGCTCAATTCACAGCCAGTTGCTGGCTGTGAGCCACTAATAATGGATTGCCTATGCAGTAGCCTTCAAAGGGAAAAAAGAAAATAAATTTTTATTACCACAGCAATTTTGGCTCTGCTATGAAAATGCATTTTACGATCTTTTGTTCTGTGCTGGGGCAGAATGCTTTGTCATCAGGAGGTTGTAGTAATAAAGACATGGTGGGCAAGTAGGACTCCTTTTAGGGGTTTTAAGTGCTCTGGGGTTTTACCCCCCTGGATATGACATCATCTCTCTGGATGTTGAGGGCCAAAAGACTCTGAAGGAAAAATCTGAAGTACTCGCTTTATGGGAGGTAATTAACCTCTGACAAAAAATGGGTGAAATTATCCCCAAAAAAGACGACACATGGATACCTGGAATAAATCTGTTCACCCTTTCCTCCTTCCTCTCTGCCACTGATGAATATTCAATATAAAATCTACCAAGAACAGCCTGTTCACATGACATCAAACCAACAAATCAGGAAATCAGAAAATATCTGTTATTTCTAAGTTACTAGTCCTCAGTGGTTTATTTTGTATTCAAACTTTGCATACAAAGCAAAATAATTTGGAGTTTTTCATATGTAATTACCTATGAGTTATCCTGAAAGTGATGGTGTGATTAAATTTCCAAAATATTTTCTTTTTCTGTTCCTGACATCTGTTAATAAGAAACAACTATTAATGGGAAATATGAGTCCAAGCTGGGATCACAGGTGACTATTCTCCCTCACTTGTAACACTCTGCTCACTAAGGCAAAGCTATTTAATTGGTTCCTAAGCACCTAATTTTTATGAGTGGGGCTTAAGTGCTCAAATATAGGAAAGCACATTTCCTTGTGCTTGCTATCAGCACACAGGAATATAAATGTAGTTCAAAGAAAATCCTAGAAAGCTTCCTAAATTATTCTTTCTTTGGAAAATGGAAGCATTATCCTGTAATCTTTATTTTTTATCAGAGAACAAAGGGGTTTTTTTTTTGGGAAAAGCACTGTACTCATTTCTGGTTACTTTTAGTGAGAGTTTCACAGAAGTGTAAAGGAAGAAGATGTGACTTGCTTTTTTTTGGGGGGGCGGGGGGGAGTTTTGACATTAATGCTAAAAATCTCAGAGGTATGAGTGCTATGGTGTAAAACACAGTGATACTTCATTCTGGTGTGACAAACTGAACTTGGTATTGTGTCCCTGTCATCTTCATCCCAATGATTGTAATGCTTGTAATCAGAGATTCCGATTGAGTTGTATGCAAAGCTGTGAAGTATTTCTGTAAAGTAAAGCAAAGCAGTGTTTTCCAAACACCTGGCAACGAACAAGAATATTAAACAATAACACTGTACTTTTATCCCCCAGGCAAGATTTATGGTCTTTACAGGTTTATTCTGATGAGTCTTTTTTCCCCCTCTCTTTGAATTAACATTAAAATAAAAGAAATGTTTTTCTAGTTAGTTCATTGTCTTTAGGAAGCAACATAATATAAACTAATGTCTCTGATTGTTTTCTCTTGAAATGCAAGGCTTCTAAAAGTCTTTATTCTGGTCTCTCTTGTTTGTATCTTATTTTCATAAAAACAATTGTTTGCAGTATTCTGATGATGGTAGGTATTTATAAAAGTCAAATTACACCAGACTAATATGCATAAAGTCTAAAAAATACCATAAAAGATGAAAGATATCAGTTTAATGAACAGTGTCATTACAGTTTTTATTTCTGAAAAGGAAAAAAGGGTAAATTGGAACGCCTAGATGAAAAAGTATTTTTGCTCTTATATTTATTTATTATAGCTATTATATTAAAAAAATCTATCCATGAAGATTTTATTTAATGGTTAGAATGGTTTAGCATAATATCCTGGCCCATGGTTCAGGGTTGGTGGCATGAATGCAGCACAGATACTTGCAGTAAAAATAATCAAATTTGTAGAAGGCATGATTTAAAAAAAATCCCACTTCAGAAATGAGGTGGAATAAGTGATAGAAATAAACTATTTCACTTACATTTCTCTATTGTTTCTGTGTATTGATGTTTTAGCCTTCTTTCTTATTTTTTTAATATATTTGATATGAGTCTTACTATGCTGGTTTGTTAATGGTAGCCTTTAAAAGATGAGGATGCTTACATTAAAGGTTGAAGCATGTGCTTTGTATATTGAAATCAAATGGGAGATGTTTCCATCTACCAATGATGGGAGATGGTGCCTTGGTGTCCTCACCCCTGGCAGTTGAGATAAAGAGAAGTTTATGTCTTGTAATAAAAGCTTATGCTAATGAATGAACTTCAGTACTCAAAGGTGCTAAATCCACTTGCCAAAAAAGGTGTCATAAAACTCTTCTTTTTCCAGCCAAGGAGAAATGATAGAACAACTGAAAAATTAACCATGGTTTTTAAAAAGCACTTTATCTGCGCACGCTACCCATAAAAGTTCCAGCACAAATCATTTAAATGTTTTATCTATTAAATGGTTATGTATCTATGGCACAGTTTCTTTCTAAAAAGCTTGAAAGGTTCAAAACCTTTGGCAAGTTCTTTTAGCTGTTGATTCTCTCTCTTATGCATAGGTAGTTTAATCTGCCTCAAAGGTCTTGTTCACTTCAGTGTGTGCTATGAATTATTCTCTTCCTGTGTGCTGTGTACATGCCATGTCTGACCCTCCCAGTGGAAGGGAAAAAACATCCAGCAGCACTATTGTCTTAAAAATGGTCATTTTCATGTTTTATGCGCCAAAAAATGCTATAATACCTTCTTATGAATAACATGATCTTTTTTTTTTTCTGGTAATTTTAAAAGAGAAAGCAAAGTAAACTCTGGGTGCCATCTGGTAGGATATAGGAGCTGCAGGTAAGCACACTAATAATACTTAATGCTGCTGCAACATGCTGTGTTTTCAGCACTGTAGGCATCAAGTGATGAATTCTCAGAACATTTCCTGTGCTCAAGGTAAATGTTACTAATCTCTTTAAGGAATCTTCTTGGTCTTGCTGAGAATAATACCTATGTGCTTGCCAGCCCTGGAACCCCTAAAATCGGCTTAATATTGTGTTTGCTGAAGTTTGTTCTTTCTCTGCCCAGCCCTTCTTTTTCTTGCCCTTTTCAGCAGCTCAAACTCTGCTTCTTCAGAGAACCCCCAGTGAAAAAAAAAAAAAAAAAAAAAAACATACAAAATTAGTTTGGTTTTATTTTCCTGAGACATCTGAGAACACAGGGAAGTGTTGGCCTCCTGTCATGGTATAAAGAAAGGTAGATTTCCTTAATACTGTTCAGACTTTGCCCTATGGAAACAATAAATACTATTCTGTGCAGGTTTTTATTACAGTAAATATGCAGACATGTTTGCCAGGCTGGAATCCCTGCATGTTGCTAAGTTCATATTAGCTAAAAGAGACAGGCAGCAGTAAGTGTAATATATTGTCACAATTAATGTTCTAGCCTGTGACCATGTTTAATTAATTATTTTTATCACACTAGCAGTATGTTTAGTGTATAATTAATTAGCCCAGAAGCAGAAGAGTAAGGAAGAATGACCTGAAAACTGATGGTGAAAAGGTTCCTGGCATATCATAGTTAGGCTTGCTCGTTCTGTCTTTCTTCACTGTAGAAGCCCTTGCAGTGTTTTTGCTTTAAAGTAAACAAAATGAATTCCTATGTATTTGCTAAAGAAATTAATGTATCATTTGCTCTGTGTGGGACATGACATTAGTCTCAAGTCAGTGCAAGATGTGTAAGACAAGAGCATGAATTTTTTTGGTCTCTGTGTTACCTCTTAGGCAGGAAAAGCATCAGCTCCTATTCATATCTGTCAATGCTCCAAGTGGATGTGTTACATTTTTCTCACTTCCCAACATGACAGACACTGGGACTGTGGCTGTGTCTTGGTCTTTCTAGTTCTGGCAGCTGAATTCTAATACTTGCTCGGGGCTCTCTGTGACAAGCACACTCTTTGGTAAGGATGTGAGGAGCTTCCTCTGCCTTGGCACTTCAAAGCACTGCAGAGGCAGCTCTGCTGCTGCTCCCTGGGGCAGGTGGACAGCGGGGCAGGCCATGCCCTTGCCTCTGTCTCTACCCCTTGACCTTTGTGTCAGTTTCCTGGAGCTGGTGGAACTAGGGGAGCAGGCTGCACCCTTTCCAGAGACATCAGCCAGGGCACAGTTTTAATGACCTGAGGGGGGAATCAGCCCAGCAGGGCACTGACACCTCCCCCAGGAGAGCTGAACACAGGTGCCTGCAGAGCTTTAGGGCTGTAATGTGGGAAAACAGACCCTTGTGGAGAGATGTGGAATGCAAAATACCTGTAAGTTGAAAACATAAATACAAAGACTTGAACACCCGTGCACAGTCTAGCACACCAGAAACACTGGAATCAAGGAAAATCACCACTTTACAATGTGCTGTGAAAGTTTTTGCTCTGTTAACAATTGGACCCAAGAAAATGAAATGCTGATTTCACTCTTTTCATTGTGTTTCACTGGGTTTAACTGGCTTTCAAATTGGAGTCACCACTGGATGAGCGAGTCTGTGGTGGTGCCAAAAGCTGCACAGGCATGAAATGTGACATCAGAACAATGTAGTGCCTAAGATTCCCACTGTAAATGCCACCTGGATTTGTAACTTCCTCCATGCTACTGAAATCACAACAATAGCATTAACAATGCAAGTCAGGCAGAAGTTTTTCTGTCTCTGAATAGAGATCACTACAATGCTTACACTCTCTAAATACAGATAATTAGAGGCTGTGGCATAATTCTCTTCTTCATCGACCTAAAAGCAGTCACAAGTAAAGTCACTGCAGCAATTGGTTACTGTCTCAGAGAGCTAACAGAATGCATTGTGCCTACAGTGAGATCCTTGACTTGCATTAATTTGGGTGGCATGATCTTTACATTACTTTTTTTTTTTTTTTTTGAACTTACATTGCACAGTCTCATGGCAACTGTTATTTGGAGGTGAACATCAGCAGATGTAGGGAACAGTTGTGATAATGTCTAAACAGTAGGCAGGAGTGGAACAGGAATGCCAAATTTTAAGAATTTTCTCTTTTTTTTTAGTGTTTGGGGAATAAAGGAATCTATGCTATCTACTTTGCTTATAATTCACTAAAATGGGTCAATGCTTGAGCTAGCAGTTGCTCTGAAATTACAATGACTGACTGTAATTAAGAACTAATTTGTAGTCATAAAAAAGCCAGATAAGGGGCTATCCACTTCATGAGAAATGAATATAATCAGGATAACTGGCACAGCTGGTGGCCATAGTCTGTCCTCAGTGAGCACACACAATTCCCATAATTCATAATAGGACTTATGTATCTGCCTCACAAAGTGGATACTTAAGAAAATTTCTTCTAGATTTGAAACATAAAAATTTACAGAGTGTGGGGACAGGGCTTGGGGAACACGGTGCAACCATTTATTAAGTATACAACATTAGCATTTTGATAGGCATCATGTGAATGAATTGGGTAGGCTTCTTCTGGTTTGCTAGAAAATGTCAGGTTTGTTTCAGAGGAGTTGTATTGAAGCTGAATGTGCCATTTTATAAATCTGAGCAGGAATTGACTACAACTGAAGCCATTCTTTAGTTGTATTTGAATTTGTGGACTTCTTTTGCTTGATATCACAGGCAGAGCTAGCAGCACTACCCTGTAACCTTTTCATTTTTGATATTCAACTAACTTCTGTATGAAAACAATCAGCTTAAGCTTTACTGCAGAAAATATATCTATAAAACCCTGTTAACTGTTTTCCATATGCAAAACAGCAATTATGACCTCTTTGACTTAGCACTTATTCTACAGAAATAAGCAATTGCCATTTGGCTCTATTCATTTTGTACTTTGTTTCACACTTTCTTAAGATGTATCAGCAGACTTTTAATTATCCTGCAAATGATTCTATTAAGCATTCTCCTTGCATATTAAATGCAGAAGACATTGTTTTGAGCTTCTTTTTCCTCCTGTGAATAGAATGTGGGCAGACATAGAAAAATCAAATTATTTTACTAAATGAAAACAACCTGAGCAGAAGAAATCATTTTGAATAATGACAGCTTGGGTGAGAGTGTCACCATTTTCTATCAGTTTGCTCTGCATCAAATAGGAGCTCACTTGATGGAATGTTAAAAAAAAATGTGTCTAGTAAAAATAAGCTGTGACAGTCTCTAAGTAAATGTAATAAATCAGGAGGATTTTCAAAGGGAATAAAAAGTGTCATTTATGATGGTTACAGCTTATACGCCCACTATGATTCCTGTACTGGTACAGTTTATACTCTCCCATGGTAGATAAAATTATTACTTGATCTGTCAAAATGGAGTGACAAAATTTTTGTGGGTAGACAGCTTATTTAAAAATAGTAAAGTTCTATTGTGTGTTTGCTATCCTAACTCAAAGAACTGTAAAAAACAAGAAATGAGGGAAAGCAATCATTGTTCACAAAGTTGAAATAAAATTGGGAAAAAACCAGTTAACAGCAAAAGTCTTAATGTTTTGCCCATAGGAATCTGAAGAAATAGTAAACATTCTGTCATCTGAGAAGTGATTATTTCAGTACCCTGTGAGACCTAAATTCAAGCATATTTCCTGTGCTAGAGTGAATTGATAATTCTCAGAAAAAGTCTTTGCTCTGCTGGAAGTGGACTGGATTAATCACTCAGTTCCAGGTGTTCCCTGGAACGGGATTGATTCTGAGAACTGACTGTGGTTCCATAGTGCTGGCTCATATTTGCCAGACACCCATATGTGACCAGGAAATTCAGAGACATGGAATATTTATGCAACCTCAAGCACTGAATCACTGTCATTTACAGAAGTTCTGTTTCTCTACTTTTTGAGCACATAATCAAGAAGCTGCCAAGTTATGGTGTGTAACTGCTCGTGTAGGTAAAGGCATCTAACACTGGAAAGCTTTTAAACCTAGCTGAAAATGTCCTATGGCCAGAATTAAAGTCAGCAAGGTATCAAAAGTAAATAAAGTGCATATGTTCTGACAGTAGGAAGGAATACTTAGCCTTTGGGATGGGTTGTGAACACATGTATTGAATCTGTCATTACTTAAAGCCTTTAAATTTTGATTCAGAATACTTCCAACTCCCTAAACTCACCACGAGCTACTGCTGAAACCTGAATAAAGGCCAGGCATACTCTTCTGTACCCTTTTTTCTCTGCTTGCACATTTTGAAAGAAATGTTGTGGAGTTACACTTGCAGTGCTAAATGTGGAGTTGGAGTTCTGTGCTCTGTTAGAAATGGCATTTAGAAGATGAATGCATTTGCATATTTTCTGAAGAAGTGATCACAGTTGAAGGCAAAGGATGATTCCAACATAAGGAATAAGCCCCATATTTCAAAATTGCTACTAATTCCCAGTAACCAGATCGTAGCAGTTCCCACTAGGCAGCTGAAACCCCAAGTGCTTTGGAAGGAGCATGGCTCTAAAAATTTTAGACTGATGTATAGTAACTTGAACTCCCTTCACTGACAGAACAACTCCTTTCTCTCTGCTATGGCTATTTCTTGAAAGTATTTTCTATTCACACAGCTTCCTAGAGCATTCATTAACTTTGATAAAGGAAAAGGGGAGTTGTGGGAGAGGAAGCAATCCAAATTGGGTAGCTATTCCCTCCTCTTCAGGTGAAGGACAAGCTGTAAAGTGACTGTCTGGATTTTCCAAAATGCTCAGTGAGATGCTGCTTTGTGTCTAACCTTAGTGAAGATAAGCTGGTTTTCATGGACATCAGCTTGCTCCTACTGCTCATATAGCTGAAAGAATGTTTGTGGCAAGCAGAGTCAAACTGGACTTCTCCCCTGAAAAATGGGCATTTTAGGAAAAATAAAACATTCCTTTGCACCAATGAAAAAGCCAGCATAGTTTAGTCTCACTGGGTGGACAGCAAAATTCATGAAAAAAATAAGCAGGGGACATCAAACACACCATAGATTTTTTTTCTTTTTCTGAGAGCGGAGTCTTCTAAATATAGATTATAGTAATTTACTTTCAAACAACTCATTTTCAGCATCTGACATATTCATTAACCCCAGGTAGAAAAATTATTGTGGTGCATTAATTTTTCACCAATGAAGACATTAGTCATATTTGCAAGTATCATTAGTGTCTGCCACCGAGGTGGAAAAGTCTTACTGTCTCTCTCCAAATGGAGGATGCATTAGAATGTTAACTAGGGTCTGCTGAGTTCTGTGGGTTATCAGCCCTTGCATACTTTTATGCATTGAATTTTAATTAGACTTTTCTAAAAGTACATCATTAAAAGACATGTTTTATATGTGAATGGGAGAGGTACGTAATCCTTTGGTAAAATAAGGCAGAATGTACAAGGATTTAGCGTAAGTATTCTGATAGTTCTTCTGACAATATGAAAGGTACAAGTTCGTATATTAAACTGTGTGTGTGCTCAGCAATTATAAGAAGGAAATGAGATCAGAGGTATTAGAGTCCACTGGGGGGGAAGGGAAGGTTTCAAAGGTGCCAACAACAGCAGGTAGGTGAGGTCAGAGAGGCTTGGGTGTTTTTCTTCCCACTGTGTCACGATAAATCCCTTACACAGTGCATTCCTAAAATAAAGGCTAAGTATGGGAAAATGTCTCTGAATGATTGGCTCCTATCTTAGATGCTTTTCTGTACATTATTTCTACTAGATGCTCACAAAGCCTTTTAGTTTATCAAATCTTTATTTAAATGGTTTTGCTTTGGATTTATCTATGACCTATTTTTTTAATCCTTCAGGGAATAGTCCTTCCGGCTTTTGTTAAAGACATGATGAAAAGGAGACCAAGTTGAAACAATGTTGCTCTAGTTAAATTTTTTCACATTTAAACAATGTTCAAATTTTATTCCCTGAAGTATAAGGCTGTATATTTGTACAGTGGATAATATTTTAGAACATTGTTTTTGTAGGTAGAAGGATGAACGTGTGTCTTACTGATGAATATGACTAAATGTTGGTCAGGAGCCAAGGGGAACTGACATTCCCTTTAGTAGTTATTGTAAAACTTGTAATCAATTATTCCCTATTTCCCTAGCTCCATCCCCTTTTACTTTCAATGTCCAATTTCCACTTAACTGAGAGAGGGCATGAAAGAGCTCTATGCAGAACCTGCTGAGAACAGTCAGCAAGTTCACTAATGGGAGTAACATAATGTGGTGGAAAATGTACCTGATTCTCTTCTTCCCCCAGACCGCTCCAGTTTGTTTGTGCATCTTTCCTGATAATTTTTGGTATAATAAAAACAACAGTCTGGCAAAAAAAAAAAAAAAAAAAAAAAAAAAAAAAAAAAAAAAAAAAAAAAAAAAAAAAAGAGAAACCATCAAAAGAACAAAGTATTTATAATTCAAAGTTATTTTCTGACTAATCTGTCCATTATTAGTACAGCTTGGATGGATCTTGTCTTGCATTGCAATGCTCATTTTTCAGAGTCACAGAAGGTGACCAGATTCCTGGGCGTAGGATTCCATCAGGAGCATGACCAGGGTGGGGTGTGGTGCATCTCTGGAGCTGCCCATCTCCATGTTGACAGAAACAGGAGGGAGAACCAGGTCAGCCTGGAGCAGTGATGGGTTTTAAATGTTTGGTTTACAGGTATTGTTAGACCAGCCCATCCAGTGGTGTCTGGAGAGTCCTTTCTCTGGATCCTTTCACACATCAAAACCACAGGCATCACCAAGTGATGCATCAACATAGCTCCTTAAGTAGGAAATAATTTATTTTTCCCTAATTGGAGGATTGCCCAATTGGAGAGTGGGAGTGAGATGGTCCATAGTTGCCTCCACTGCAGGAAAAAAGTGGAATATTACTGTCCTGGTTTAGGGCACTCCTAACTGAATTCTTAGCTGGTGAATATCTGGATTAGCAAGAGGAATGACTACATGTTAAATTGTGTAGTATTTAGCAATCTGATGGTGTATAAATCTGATGGCAAACTGTGACACCACATATAAACCTTGTCTTTGAGAAGAAATCGTGGATTCAACCTCTCTTAGTAAAGACCTCTATTATTAGCTTTGTAACTTACTAATTTTTTACCACTCTTGTAAAGTATGTTAGATCTTTCTGATTACAAAGAAGATTTTTTTTTTTCTTTTCTTGGTAGTGTAGGTGGTACTATACAATGTGAAATTCTGTGAGATTCTCCAGGGAGATGAAATATTAGAATTGGTAATGCAGCTCGAAAATGAAGGCAGAAATGTGCTTTGAGCTTCATGTATCAAAATAAAAGTAAACTTATTAGAATTTTGTTGCATTACTCATGGACTTGCCTTGATTGTAAAAACTTAGTTTAACTGGTATTTAATTTAGTCTTTCTGCCTAATTTTTTTTTAGATATAGGTAGTAAGTCTCATTACTGATTACATTAGTAATGGAAACTTTGGTTTATGCATCTATTAATTATTGAACATTTGAGTGATTATTTGATCACATCACAATATGAGTAGTTGAATAGGTACAGATGTTGCTTGCCTAATTTCAGGGTTATAATTCAGTTTTTTTTGAATGTAATAATAAGTCCATATACGAAGCCTTTGTGTATCCATTCTTTTCAGTAGAGTTTCCCTATGGAAAAAGTTTCTAGGAACCAGAAAGCTCACCGAATATTTAACCATTGTACAATTTAATGGCACCTAATGTTACGTTTCTGGCATTTACACAATACAAAAGCTATTTGTTGCATTTTCATTTGTTTGCCTTTGAGCTCAGCCATACAAAGTTATTTTCATCTCAAGATAGTTGTATTATTTAAGTACTTTTTGTTTTGATGGAAATTACTTTTGTAGGCAGAAATTTGCCACTTTGACTGTGATCAGGGCCACAGCTCAGCCCGTAACATTCACTGCTGACATGCCTATTTCCTACCTGTCAGAATGAAATACTAATGGTGTGTCCTATGAATTCTGACATTGCTTTCTTATTTTTTATAACCAAGGTCACTTTGCTTCAAGTTTACATTTGGCATGCAAATAGCAATGAAACTGTAAAAAGGTTTATTTTCTTTTTTTTTTTTTTTTTTTTTTTTTTTTTTTTTCTTGCAGCAAATTTGTGCTGATTGTGTCTTATTTTAATATTTTTTCATTTCAAAGAGTAAAACATTGGGAAAATTTAGGTTGATAGATAAGACATTTACTTGTTGGAAAGCAGAAAAAGGTGGTTTTTCATCTTTATTAAATACACATGCTAAATCAGACTGGCTAATCAGCTGGTTCTTTTCTCAGCATCTGTATTACTGCATTCATGTTTAAATGAAGCATTTGAAAGGTGTTTAAGGACTATTGTCTAACCCTTACAACATTTCTGTTCACAAAGAGTCTAAAGGAAGCTTTAGTCTCTGTAGGAAAGGGAAGCCATGGTCTTTTAGGGTAAAATACATCCCTTGAACACACCAAGGCAGGCTTGCATTCCAATTCCCAGGGCCCATTTTCCACTGAATCTTTGTTCTTTAATCATAATTTTCACTATTGTCTGCCTAGAATAATTTCTTTTTT
>VZRH01006714.1:549518-614606 GCA_013397555.1 Urocynchramus pylzowi | reverse complement strand
TTTTTTTTTTTTTTTCCAATACTCATGAGCAAGAAGCCTTGTCTATGGCTTCTGAAGCATGGAACAATTGCACCCTGGGAGAGCAGAGCCCTTGTTTTATCTGCCTGCTTGGGTGCAGGGCAGGCAGAGCTTCTCCCATGGTTGCCTTGCACCATGCCCTGATGGGCTCTCTCTGGGTAGCCCAAGAGAAGTGACTCAGCTTGAAGTCAGTATTTTTGGGGAGGGCTTTCTGGCTGTGACGTTTTCAATTGCAATTCTCATGATCTTACAATGAGATCAATCTGTTCCACTGAGATCATGTTGTGTCTGTTTGATATTTTGTTCTGGTTTTTTTTTTTTTTTTTTTTTTTTTTTTTTTTTTTTTTTTTTTTTTTTTTTTTTTTTTTTTGGTTTATTTAGCCAACTAGAATAAGGATTTTTAACACTGCTCTGACAAAAACATACTCATAAGTTGGAACAATAGGTAGGTTTTGTGTAACAATCTTTTTATTTATTCCAAAACTATGAAACACTGTATTTCCATTGTTCAGAAATGCCAATAAAAGGAGTAGTTTTCATGGTATAAAATGAGCTGCTCTTGTTATGGAAACTCAGCAGCACAGTGCTTGGAATTAGAGTCTCTGGAGCATCAAAATATACCTTAATAAACCAACTCCCAGGTAGTTTTTGAAAGGGAAGGGTGTGATCTCTACTTCCTTGCAGTGCACCCAATTTTAGATCTATTCTATTTTGCAGCAGTAAATGGATGGAATTATGCAGAACACCATTCTCTTTGGGATAGACAGAAAGAAACAGGAGGCTCTGTATACTGATGTGTGACATAATTTTTGTAATTTTATCCTTATTGGAGAAATTCCCTTATTGCATTTTGAATTGTTAGATTTTATTTTGGTTAGTATCAAAGGAAATTTCATGAACTGGAGGAGGCAGAGCAAGAAGATCCTGTTACTGTTATCCCTCTCCTTTTGGCAGTCACTGGGACTTTGTGCTGCTTTACAGAATCAGCTTTGCAATACTGTACAAGTTTGGTTACTGAGCCAGGCAGAGTTTTTCAGCAGACATTTTGGTCTAGGAAATAGCCTGATTGCTTCAAAATCAAAATTTGCTTTGGTAGGTTGAGATTTCCCTGCTGTCAGCAACGGGGGGAAGTATTTGTGGTGAAAGAGCACAAAGTTGAAGGACACAGACTCTGAGATCTGCCCTCAAGTTTGCAGCTGGTGTTTGCACAGCCTGCAGCAAGATCCTGAGTGTCCCCCCTCACAATCTGTGTTTTGTAGGTATTTTTTGTAATGTTGGAAGTCCTGCAATAGGATGTAAAAAGTGGTATTTTGTTTCCAAGAGAAATTTTTAAGGCCCACAGTCTTTCCTGTGCTATTTCTTTGTGCACAAGGAATTTTTTTCATTGTATCTGATTTCTGTTTCCCTGAATTCAGAATGTCCATCCAGTTAAATCTAAAAATAAGTAAGAAGCTGAAAGTAAAGAAAAAGTAAGCCTTCTGGACTGTACTTACCTCTGTTATCTAGCCAGAAGTGTAGTTATTAGATTTGTTTCTGTGTCTGTGTATGATGTGGTTAAGTCTATTGCACATCTATATTTTTAGAATGCCACCTCACCTGAAGCAAAGCTATCTTGTTTCTTGTCTTCTTAATTTTTTTCCTTTTTTTTCTTTTCTTTTGTGGGGTGTGAAGAAAGTCTGAGCTCAGTGTCATTCAATGGCAGTAGCCTTGCAGGGTGAGAAAATCCATGGAAGCCATATAAAGAACCACTTTCCTATTTTTTTTTTTTTTTAAAGAAAAGGTCTCTACTTATTGCCTGTTGAGTAATAATGCAAAAGCTTCTCTTGTAATCTGTGTGCCTGGCACTGTATCTTTTCCTTCTCAGACAGAAATAAATGGATTTATTTTTCTAATCTGCTAATCTAACCTGTGCAATTCTGATGTAGACATTTACCAGAGGTCTGAGCACTGTTTGTGCTTCTCTGATTTATAGAGAGTTCTCACTGATATATGGCCTTGATGCTCCTCCTCTTCTGTATTTTAGCTGTTGGTGGCTGTCCTTTGATTGTTATTTGTTAAGTCTTGTTACTGCACTGCTCTAATTATAGCTCCTATTATTTTTAGGGAAATGCTGAAATACAAGCTCAAAAGGGGCTTTAGAAGTGCTCAGATGAGAATTGGAAATGTGATAAGCACTCGTCAATAGGCTACTGGGGCTTTTCATTTACCATCATTCAAATAATAATTAGAATATTTAGATGCTAAGTACATATCTGAGGGAGAAAATGAAATGGAAAGGGTTGGGGCTTTTAAATGCATATATAAAAATAGAATATAATGCAGATCTTCATTTGTGTGGATTGACACACAATGTAGAGTTATGTGTATTTTACCTTTGTTTTGCAGAGCTGTTCTTTACAGGAAGTACTGCATGCTTTTTATAGTAAGTGAAACTGCTAAATATGGATTATGTAGGAGCAGAATTGGTAAAAGACCTGCAGAATGGCTCTGTACTTAAATGCAAAAAGAGAAAGGCACAGTCTAAATGTTCTTAGTGTGGACAGTCTAAGTCATTGCTTCAACCTGGTTTTGATCATAGACAATTGTCAGAAGAACTTTTTGAAAGAAACAGCATAAAAGAAAGGAAACTTAGTCATGAAAATGGGGGGACTATAACACTAAATAAATGATAAATAGGGAGTGAAATTAAACATATGCTAGAAATACCTGGAGAAGTCATCATTAAGTGTATGCCAGAATCCATGAGAAAGCATTCCCAACATGCCATGTTTCAGGATTGGGAGCCATACAGTTATCTGTGGTTGCAAAATGTCTAACATTGCAAGGATGACTCCAATTCCTTTGCCATTTCTTCACAAGCATTGGAAGCAGCAGAGATGGCTCTTCCACACTGGTAGTAAGACCAACGATTTGCTATGTTTTAAATGCCTATCTTACAAAACATTTTGCTTTTGTAGCTGAAGCCTTGCTCTCTCGTGACTATTGACTCTCCATGAAGCTCATTCTGCAGTAAATATTTTTTCCTTTACCAATGTAAACGTTCCTGATTTCTTATGCATCTCACCCCCCTCTCTCTATGCCTGGTGATCTTCCCTATAGATCCCTTCTGTTGGGATAACTGTGTGCATCAGATGGCAAATAGTTGACTGCTGGTTTACATGTTGCAGGGATCAATCCTTCACTGATAGGGCAATGGACTGGATGACCTAAGATATGTCTTTCATCTCTATTTTATCACTGCAAAATGCAAGTGGGCGTGCAAATCCCAGCTCTTTGCCAAAGCCATCTGCTCTAAAATATTACACAAACAGACAAGGAGGGTTTAAACTAATTGCAACTTTTGTCTGGTTATGAAAATTATTCTTTGCTACTGCAATCATATATCTGGGCTTCCTCTAGTTGTGTCTTTTTTAATATCAGAAAACCTCCTCTGAGCACAAGCTGAAGGCTTTGGGTATTTTTCAGAGATTTTTGGATGTCCCCAGTCCACGTTCTCTGGAAACTAACAGTTTCTCTGATTGCCAATCAGTTCAACGCACTCATTGTACAAAGACTGCACATGTTTTCCCCTACAATGTCACAGACAGCAATAGGAAAGGCCCAATCTAGGCTTTTTTATTAAATTGTTGCCTTTTTCTGGCTTTTTCACCTTGAAAGGCCTGTCTCTTGGGACGAGCTAGGATTCACATCAATACAAATTTTGTCTTTGGCGTAAGAAACTCTTTACTTGCACGAGATGGTGTATTTTGCTTGTGTTGAGGGGAACTTCATTTCACGTGGGGTGGAGAAATTGGACTGAACATGACCTACTTCTAGGGCCTCCCAGCAAACCAGAGAATTGTCCTTCTGAACTCCCATGGTCTCTTTTTTCTCTCAGAGTTCGCTGTGCCCGTTTCCTATTTCCTGACTTTATCAAGAAATGCTTCCAGAGTGACGTGGGCAGTTTCCCCAGCCGGGATGAGTTGTCCCCTGTTTTGTGTGCCCAGCTGTCCTGGGCAGCCCTTCTCCATGCTGAGCTCTGCAGCAGCCAGATGAGGAGTGAATCCTCCCCCGTGCAGCAGGTCACCGAGCTCAGCTCCGAGGCTGTGCCGTGCTACTGCCGGCTTTTTGGGTGACAGATGGAAAGCCATAAGCTTTGTCACTAAGTGTTGCCTGAGCCAGTAACAGTTGTATGTGCAGTTCAGGGTGCTGGTGTATTCAAAGTTTTATTTGTGTGTTTTGGTTGTGTTTGTGTGATATTGTAAAAAAAAAAAAAAAAAAAAAGGGATTAATCTCTTGGCTGGTTAAAGAGAGCGCCCCTTAAAAATAGTATAGAGGAAAAGGAAAGCTGTTTATGTTTATTTTTTAATAGGATTTTTCAGCTTGTTTGGGTTTTTTCCCCTTCTTTTTCTTTTGACCAACTCTTTATGGCTTTTACCTTTCCAAGTGGTAACTGTAAAAATATTTTTAGCCCGGTGTTGTTTCAGAGGCATCAGCTCCAGAGAAACTCTGTATCTAAACAAAAGGCTCATTGTTGGCTCAATCTATGTAAACTGAGTTTGATCACACTTTTAACACTCTTGGAAGTGATTACATTATTTTTCTGTTCCATGAGTCTGCATTTCAACACATAGATACCTTTTGCTATCAAAAGTTCTTTTGGAATGGTTAAATTACCTGTGATGATTATGTACGTCCATGCTGCCATTGATTCAGTTCTTAGTCTCAGAGAGGCTGAACAGTGCTAAAATCTGACCTTAGAGCAGGATATGTGGATATTTGCTTGGAATGAGTGAGGCTGGTTCATCAGAGAATACAACCAACGTATTTAGCTAATTATTGGACAATTTTTAGCATTGTATTAGCACATAATTAACAGTTTTGCAACTAGCTTAATAAACAAACAACAATTAAACTTCCACATATGGCTTACTTTGCAAAGTTACACCGTCATGCAGAACTAATGGGTTTGCCACCACATGTTAGGAACAATTCTGTAACAGTTTAATGAAACTGGTGGTTTGTCTGTTGCAGGAGTAGCTTTACATTCTTATCAATATCAAGCAAAGTATTGGCTGTGGGTTGCATTTTATTGCCTTTTACCAGACACCTTACATTGGGATTTGCAGAGAATTTCAGGGTCAGTGAAAACATTTGTCTCATGTTTTAATGAGGAAAATTAACTGAATTTCAAGAGGAGTCACTACACTATTTGGCATCTTAGTGATAATAGTGAGATATGATCCTTATCTTCTGCAGGCTCCATGTCAGTCAAATATTGCTCATCTTGGACATCCAAAAGGTCAAGGAAGCTATCTAGGTTTTCATGGCTGGAAACTGTTTGAAGAGCAACAGGGCAGTGGGGATGGAATGGCACGAGGGGCAGGGCTGCTGGTACCCAAATGGTGAACGAGACCAGCCTTGTTCCCAGGCACAGGGAATGTTTTCTGCTTGCACTGCTCATAATGCAAGGTAGAATGGCCAGGTAGATGGGGCTGAGGGAGGGGCAGACATCTCCCTCACTAATGCCATAGCAGGTAAAAACTAAATACTGCACAGGTTTCTCATCAGCTGCTGCTATGGGAGTCCTGTCCCTATGTGGGACATGTTGTAAGGCTGGACAGTGCTCTGGGAACCAGCACAGGCAGCTTTCTGCATTTATAGGTGTTGTTTTCCAAAGTTGCAGCTCTGGTTGGAGTTTGCAGCTGCTGGGATTGCAGGCCAGGGCCATGCCCTGCAATGCTGCAGTGGCAGCCTAGTGACATTGTATTTGTGTGCAACTCATACCAGTGGCATTAAGGGCTGCTGCACCAAAACCCTGAAATTCAAGAATTTCTGTGTCTTTATTCCCTTTTTAGTCATAAGTAAATAAAATCAGGAATTTGTGTAGATACACAGAATTTAATGCATTTGAAATGCATTTTGATGGATTTTTCCTTAATAAACCAATGACAATCACTTTCTTCTCCCTTTGGCTTTTCTTAAAAAAGTTGAAATATTTGGAAAAGGGAAACTTGTCATGAAAGAAGATTTGGTTTGTATTGTTTCATGTGCAAACTTCAGCTTTACCTTTACAGCTTCCTTTACTGTTTTATGCCTTATGACATTCGTGTCAGATCTATTTTTGTTTCACAATGCAGGCTATATTCTTGTACACTTCCAAGTGTATGTCATCCCTCTACATGAAAGAGAGCTGGACAGAGGTTAGGATGTTATCTTTTTGAGGCTAATTAAGCTCCAGCATAATCATTACACATTGCCTATATTTTCTTTTTGAATATAAAACTTGCTTTGAGCAGGAGCTTGGCTGAGATAACCTCCCAAGGTTGCTTCTGACCTGAATTATTCTGATTCTATAAAAACAACCTTCGAAGGTGCATGTTTATTGTAGAAAGAGACGTTTCATTGCCTAAAATTTTGTTTTTGAGAAGTCAGAGTTCATTGTAGAACATTCTGACTTGTGGTAATAGAAAATGAGATTTCCCAGAAGAAAACTGTAACTCTAACATGGACACAACTAAATACATGCTTAAAATTCCCATCCTCTAGCCTCTGGGACCTGCATCCTGCAGAAAATACCTGTTCTTCTCAATGCCGTGCAGCTCACAGAAGGAAAACAGGTTTTTTCTAAAACAGAGACCTTGCCTTTTAAGAAAAAGGATTGAAATGAAGTGAAAGACTATAATTTAAAAACAAAAGTCTCCACAGTTTCAGGTTGTGGAGAACTCGTGCTGTATAAATTTTTTAGAACACCCATATTTCAGTTGCTGAGTTGATGGATGAACTTGGCAGCCCGTCCTCAAACGATATGGGATTTTTAGAAAAACAAAAAACAACACCCTTAATGCCAGGCTTTAAACTGTATTTAATAAAAAATAGAGCTGTGTGCAATGTGCTTATTTTGCTTTTTTAGCTACAAGGCCTGTTGCTGCATTCAGCCATTAACTTCTACCTCATTCTGTCAATATCCAGGATTGGAGATACAATAAGCCACCCTGGCTGCCTTCAGGAGGATGCATACTGAGGAGAGAAAAACAGCCACAACTTCACCATGGCTCTCTTAACTGTTTCTTCTCTCTGTTTGTCTGATCATGTCTATTCTTTCATTTGATCTTGAGAAAATAAAAACTAATTTAAACATGATCCAGGCTGCATCATGGGACAAGAGCACAGGGTACAGTGAGCACAGTGTTCACGTTCACTAAAGAAGATGTATGAACTTACATCTGGGGTGGGTAAAAGGTCCCTGGGTTTTGTATGCTTAAACTTCTCTGTGTGAAGTCAAAATAGATAATCCCAGAGAAGCAGGCAGGAAGGGCAAGGGAATATGAGTAGGATATGAAAAGATCATGGCCTCTTTTCTCCACAGAATCATTTCCATTTCATTTTCTAAAGCCTCCAAAGAAGCAGGTCATCTGGTCTCTACATCTGACAGAATACATATAGAAGGGTTCTGCCTCCAAATCCAAGCCCTTGCCCACTATTTGTTGTTTTCTGTTCATGAGATTCCACAGACCTGCTTATATGCAAATAATTAAAGATCTGTCTAAAAATTAATAATGCTAATTAAGATAAGATTATAATTTTTGAACTTCACTGTATCTTTTGCAGTTTCTACTGCCTTTACGACTGGGACATGCAAGAGAAAAGTACAACAAGCAATGATTTAGTAAATATGCAGGAAATTTAAAATCAGTAAACTGGTCCTTGATTGTGAATCCAGCTGTGCAATAGCTTCTTTCTTTCTTAAGTTGTTCTGAGTCACAGCCAGTTTCAGTATAAAAATATACACATCAGGCTAAAAATCCACATGATATCTTTGCTGCACCAAGTTCTAATATGTCAAATTTTGTGCAGTCAGTCAAGCTACATAACTTTATTTACTGGAGAATACTGAAAGCTAACTCTCCATGTCAGTACTCAGAAATAATTAAACAAAAAATAGTTTCACAGAGGGTTGGGGTAAGAAGAAAGCAATTTAATTTCTTTCCAGCTTAGGTTTCATGCTCAGTTAATTACAGAATTGTGGAATCACAGAATAATTGAGGTTGGAAAGAACCTCAGGAGATCTCTAGTCCAGCCTCCTTCTCAAAGCAGAGCCAGCTGTGAAATCAGACCAAGTTGATCAGGGCCTTATCCAGTCAGATCTTGAAAACCTCCAAAGATAGCAATGGCACAACCTCTCTGTGCTGTCTTCATGGGAATCAAGTTTCTCCTTCTGTGCCATCAGATCTGCTCTAATTTCAGTTTGTATCACTTGTTGCTCGTCCTGCTGGGATGCACCACTGTGGAGAGCCTGGTTTCTCTTCTGTGGAACCCTTTGTAGGTTTTGGTGTCTTTTCTCCAGACTGAGCAAGCCCTGCCCCTCCAGCCCCAGAGCAAGTGCTTCACCCCACAGCCATCCCAGTGGCCCTCTGCTGAACTGCTCCAGATGATCAATGCCCCTCTTGTGTCTGAAGGGGCAAAACTAGACAAGGGCTGAGCAGAGAGGAATAATTGCTCCTCCACATCCCCTGGCCATGCTCCTGTTCAGATATCCAAGGGTGCTGCTGTCCTTTGCTGCTAGGGCTCATGGTTGGCTTGTGTGAAACTTGTTCTCTCCCCAGCCAGGCAGTTCCCATCCCTCTGTCATGGCAAGGGGTTGCAGGACTTTGCATTTCTCCTTGTTGAGTTTCATAAGGTTCCTGCCTGCCTGGGTGGCAGTCCTGCCCTTGAACATGCTGACTGATCCCCCAGGTCTGGTCCTCTCCATTTACAAAATACTTCCATGCATTTCTAGTAGAGCCATATCTGCTGTATTTATTATAGTAGAAATAAACCAGCACAATTTACACTCAGTGTTTTGACAGTACGAATTTTTGTTTATATCATAGTTGTAAAGATGTGGAACAGAAAGCTTTATAAAACTTGACTAAATCATACTGACAGTTAAAATACATAAAAAATGCCTTTGTGTGCCAAATACCTATTTTACTTGGGTTTGATTTTAATTCATATATCATGCTGTCCACATTCAATTACATTTGGACCCTCTGGGTTGGAATTGTTCTTAGGAAAAAGGTAGATGCACTCCTGTCTGTTTCCTGAGTGTGTTAATATGTCAGTACATTTGCTGTAAAATGCATGGTGATATCCATTTGTAAAACAGATACAGAAACTCTAAAAAACAGTGGCTTGGTGCAGTGTCCCATGGGGCTGGAAAAAGAAGCCAAATCACAAGTCCCATTCCACTGCCCAGGCGTTAGATTAATACTCTTTCTGGCAGCTATTTAATTCAGAATAGATTTAGATCAGAACTTTTGTTTGAACACAGTGGCCATTTAATCATGCCAAAATGTTTCCACTGTTCCCATTTTTTCTTTCATTACATTGTGTGCTAAAGAAATTATAATCAGCAAAGCACTAGAATTATCACCTGGCTATCCTGAATCATAATGAAGTACTGTGTGGCATTTTGCTGTTCCAATTCCTGACTTGTGGTTACATTTGATATGCAGCATACTGAATTCACATTATTGTGTAAATATTCTCATTATAAGCTATAATTTGCTTTTGATCTGAAAAGGTCATAAACATGCCATCAGTTATTTCATAGTAGTATATAAGGACTCGTTGGGATTTTTCTCTACTCAGATTGGGAGGTATCTGCAGGAACTGTATGGTAATGCCTGGCAAATGTTGACTTTTATCAATGGCTTGTGTTTGCTTCACGCCTTCAACTCCTACATATTATAGCAGTGATTGCTGTTTCTGTTTTATTCTGTGGTGGTTTAGTATTATGCTGGATATACTACTTTGCATAATGTTATCAAATTCCTACTATTAGGCCTTGGAAAATATTCAGCTCATATTTCAAACTGTTCTGAAATAATGGTAAGTTTAAATCTAATTTGTAGTCAATCATTCAAGGTCCATTAATGATTGTCAACCATCAATTTTGTGTATCTTTAATTCTGATTTGCAAAACAAACATTTTAATTTTATCTTTTTTCTGAAGTATTTTTTTTTTTTTTTACTATTTCTTGCCTTACTATTCCTTCTGGTCTGGTCACAATCTGTCCATGAAAGCAGAGTAATGACTGTGGTGTAGCAGCTTTTCTGAGAAAGCACCTTAGCATTTTATGGGACTTAGGGGAGGAATTTGTACTCACACTGAGCCAGAAATGAAAATATGTAACAGGTGACTTCTTTCTCACATAAAGTCTTGGTGTTAGGGGAGGTGGCAAGTCAGCAAGAAGAGGAAACAGAATTTTTTAATATTTCAGTTCAAGTTATTGCAAATTATAGGTGGCTGATGCTTGGAATTTCCCCAAACCTAAATGGGTGCTTTATAAAAAAGTAGAAATGCAGTACAGGAAGAGTTATTAAATGTTGAGGATCTTTGGGGCATGGCAGAGACATGGATCCTTTGTTTGGATTGCACAGTTCACTTCAGTTTAATTAGCCACCAACATTGTATTTCTATGCATGGAGATTAAACTGTAAGATTAAACAAAAATTAGCCACTACCAAGGGCTGCCAAAAGCTACCAACAATTCAGGATTTGGCAAAACTGACAAGCAATTTTTATTCCACCCTTTGGGGTCATGGAGGGGAAGGACTGTGGGTTTTTCCCTGTCCTGTTATGGGAACAGAAATGCCAGGTGGCACAGAGCTGAACCAGGTCCAGTGGATTCCTGATGGAAAGTTGTGAGGAGTTCAGTGGTGCCACTTCCCAAGCTGGGGTGGGAGCCTGAGCCCCAGTGTTTGCATTAAACAAAACCCCTGAGTCAAACTTCTCAGCCAGGCTCTGCACCTTGTTTACTGATGGCTTTTTGGGGCTGCATGATAGCTGACAGCCCTTTCACTTTGGTCTTGTTGATTGTACTTTGTCAGAGCAATCTGTGGGAAAACAGAATTATCCAGAATTAGAAGTTTGGTGATGCAAGTTTATTTTGTGACTTTTCTGTCTGTCTGGTAAAGAACACCTTCTGTATTTAAGCAGTTTTTCTGAAGAGCATCCCACAATATGGTTTTAACTAATTTGCATATCAGAACATTAATAAACCCAAATCATAGATGATAAATGACCTTTCTGGTGTCTGAAGTCAGTGTCCCAAATTCACATGAATTGTCAGGTTAGCTGAATAGACAGCTGCTGTCTTACAAATCTTCTGCTCAGACATTTCACTGCATGCCCTTGAAAATGTGCAGGGAGGTGATGAGCAAGGATTTCAGTGTTACCTGAACCCTCTTCATACACGGCAGCAATTGACTGATGCACTTTTTTCCTACCATTGTATACACAAAGGAGCAACACTTCCCTTTTTCAGAGTATGTTGAAAAGCATTTTTGGTACCTTAAGACAGCTATGCAAGTTTTATGCAAGTTTTTATGCAAGTTTTCCCTACAGCCTTAGAATTTTGATGGAATCTTGGGGGATATGCTGTGGATTTAATCTTACCAACACTGAATTTACTCCATCCAAAGGTGTTTTAAAATTAAAAGCAAATACATACCTAAGAAAAGTGCCTCACTAACAATTTCTTCCTCAATTAAAAAAACAAATTCAAGGTTTTCTTTACTGCGATTCTCTGTTTTTGATGGTAGGGGAGTGGATGTATTTACTACAGAAGTCATAGCTGAAATTCCAGGACTGCATTTGCTGTGTGTTGTCCAGGATTTTAGTAATAATGGAGATCAATCAGAGAAAGCCCAATTTTTTCTGGCAGACTTCCTTGGCATAATTTTGTCTGGAAAATCTTCATATGGCTCATAAAAATTCATTTATTTCCACTACTGCCTCATGTGATAGAAAAAACCCACATAAAATCCTTACCCTCAGATGTTTGCTATATATATGGGTAAGAAAGTCTTACAGTTCCCCTGGCTGTTGTTCATTATTTAAACCTCAACACAGAAATCAGTTAACAAAGAACAATAACTTTTTTTTTCATACATTTATTCAGAAAATGAAGCAAATTATCTTCCTCATTTACATTTATATTTAATCCATGAGACATCTTGTCTTTTTTTTTTTTTCTGAGGAGCAGGGAACAGATTTGTGTCCAGATAGATAGTTTACAAGGATCTGCCTTTGAAGGCCTATTAATTAAAATGTGGATATCTGCCTTCCTGAGACTGTTTAAATATGCCTTAAATATGTCTTAGCCTGAAGATTTACACTTTTGCTTTTATACAAATACTATTAAAAATAATAAGAATAAGCATTTGTAAGACCATTTTTGTGATAAAGGAAATTATTTTTGTATAGCTAACAATGTCGGAACCATAAATTTTTGTAACTTTTCCCTGTGAATGCTTTTTAGCAATTTCATAACACTGAAGAGAAGCAAATTAGTAAAATGCATTGTTGTTGGTTTTTCTCTATTTTCAATTATGGATCTGGATGTAGAAGTCCTTAGTATGTCAAGCTCTTTCTAAACAGGTGCATGCTTTTGCTGAAAAGACTCCTGATGCCAAAAACTGAGGAGCAGGATCATGTCAAAACATCCCAAAGTCAGCAGGAAATTCTTTTCTAGAGGGCCTGCACAAAGCTCAACATTTCAATAGTGCCTCATTTAATTCAGGATGCAAATGAGGATTAAATACTGCCTAGGACTACACATGGAGCTTGCAAAGTCCAAGAGGGAGAAACTGAAAAAAGAGGTTTATATTGGCACAAAATTGAAGCTGGGAGTAAGTTCCCTAATGTTTAGGATAAAAAAAGGTGGTAAAATTTGCTACAAGCAGCTCCCTTTCTTTCTGTTTAAACATGCTGGTTAATATTCCAGCCTGACTGAAGTCAGGAACAAGATCCCTCTGACATCAGTGGAGCCAGGATTTCCCTCTCTGGCTGAGGGAAGCCGTAGATTTTCTTTATTTCTCTCTTTCTTCACAACTCAGGCTCCAAGGAGGTATTTGCTTTGCATTTGACTTTGTCCATGGGACATCTGCTTTTCCCTTCAGCAGGTGGAGATCAGTCCCTTCCTGGCAAGAAGCTTGGAGTGTGTGTGTGTGTGTGTGTGTGTGTGTGTGTGTGTTTGTGGAAGTGCACACAAGAAATGGTGATTTTCCCTTCAGTCCTCTGTGATTATGTCAAGGGAAGATGTTTTTAAACGTGCTATTTTTATTTGGGGTTTTGTTAAGGATGTGGTGTTCTGAATCAATATATCCCTTTTAACATCAGCCACCAAACTGGAGATTGTTCTGCCAAGTGGCAGAGCCCAGCAGAAACCACCCATGCAGGGAGCCTGTGGTGGTCACTCTGTGCACAAGTCACAGAGGAAATTGGTATGGGAGCAAAACTTGTTGGGTTTTGGTTAATTCATTATATTAGCAATTCTTTAAAAAAATAATTTGTGAGGGTTAACTCCCTCAAATTGTCAAAGAACTCTCAGTTCCTCTAAAGGCAATACTTACCCTGTTATAAAAAATAAAACTTAGTGCTTTTTAAACTTTTGCTTTTGTTAATTTTTTGGCCTTCTTGCTCTTTCCCTTTCCACCCCTTCTTGATCTTCTTCGCAATGGCATTTTTAATTTTATTTATTTATTTTTTTTTTTCAATTCCTCATTTAACATTTGGGTTGTGCATGATGTTGCCTTTCTGTTTAGGAAATATGAAGCAGTCAGTATTCCACAGCTGCAAAGTTACTGCTGTCTTGAGGCTGACACAGAAACAGACACAGAGCTTTAGTCTGTTTAAATGGAGATTAAAATTTTATGTAGCAATTAATGGTTAACTGGGGGTAAATGATCCAAAATTACCCAGCAGGGTCTTTGTTGAACAGAAACACTGCTTAATGTGCCTTGTTTACTAACAATCTGATGATGAGTGAGAAGACATTTCTACTTGTGTTCTGTCAGGTCTGTATAGAACCCAGGATGTGCTCCTGTGGAACAGCTCAATAAAAACCTGATAAAGCTGTGCTGGTTGCAATAAGATGCAGCATCCAAAAAGGTCAGCTCCCTGACTTCTGGACATGACAGGGGATGTGGGGAGAAACCAGATATTTGCTTGCCAGTTTGATCACTCAGGACTTTCCTGTGCACTAAAGCAGTTTTCATTCACGTTCTGGGCACCAAAAGCAATGTGGGTGCTGGTTTAAAACTGGAAGGTTGGGAATGAATCTCTCAGTTTGGGGAAGAAAATTCTTTTGACACTCCCTTCTTGGCTTGGGTTTCAGGCTGAGTAGGATAAGTCCAGAGGCTGCATCCTGGTGCTGCAGCTGTGGGAATGAAAAAAACAATGGAAAAAGAATGGGAAGGTGTGTCAACAGGCTGCAATCTCCTGAAGGTGGAAAGAAGGAGAGAAGGGGGATTTAGTGAAATGTTCTTCCAAGCAAACCGTTTTGTTTGGGAAAGTTTGTATTAAAGGACATTCATGACTTGAGATTATTGTAGATATCTGACTATACTACAGTTCAGACCTTTCTAAGGACATAATTTCCTATAAAGCCTATGGATATAAATAATGGTACTGTAAATATTGCAAGAGGTGAGTTTTGCCAGGAAGTGCTCCAGATCTCCTAAGTCAAATGCTTACATTTAGAGATGGTGATGAGCTAGTTGTCAATTACTAATTCCTCTAAATAGGAGGTATTTTCTTCCCCTCCTAAGCTAAAATATAGACCTGTGACTTTAGTACAGCATATGAAATTGTAGAATTTCCCCCCAACACACACTTTCCACAGCAATCTTCCAAAGTTATCCACAATGAAAGACTCCAAGCAAATAAGAGTAGGAGTTAAGTCATCTGCTATGCATTAAATGTACAAATACTGAAAATTAAAATCCTATTTGCAGCATGCATCCCAAAAGGTTTAAAGATTGTTCTGTAAGGAAGAGTGGGAAGGCAAATGTCTCTCAATGCATTTTATATATGCTACCTGTGACAAATGTTTCACAGACTTGAGGAATGGAAGGGAAAAGAATCCTAGGGAGGGAAGCAAATTGCTGCTTGGTTTCCATACTTGTAGATCTACTTAAAAATTAAACCAGGGAATATATGATAAGCACTTTAGCTTACGTGATAATAACTACCAGGAATTTTCTGTAAAAATTAAGTGCATAATGTGCACAAGTATCCTGAAAATCCTGGTAAAAAGTTGCAAATAGCCACTGGTACAGAATCCGAGCGTGGGCAGATTAAACTGCAAGGCGACGAGCCATTTTGCATTTGCTGGCAGGAGCTGGCATCTGTTTTTAGATGTAACATCCTCAGTGTAGCTGAAGAGCCTCTCAGAAAGAATGTTGCTGGGAAGAGCTCCAAGCGAAGACAAAGCCAGGTTTGCAAGATGTGGAAGTGAGCTGGTGTTAGACTTCCACCACTCAGCAAGACCTGCTCTGTGAGTAGTGAGCTCAGCGAGGTACAGAACTGGCTCAGATTTGGCAGAAAAAAGAGTCACTTGAGTTTGAGGTTGTCATGAGCTTTTCCAAATAGCTCATTACGTTTGCAGCTTCCAGGTGGGCTGGATGATAATCTTTGGTCTTTATTATTGCTTCTTGGATGACTGGGATTTTCCCCTGATGTTCCTCAGCTTGACTGTGCGTGACAGTTCTGGCATTGTCTTGGGGAAATCGAGAACTGGCAGAGAAGTGCCTGAGCTAAGGAATCAGAACTCGTTCTACATGGTGCCTTCATTGACACCACACTGCTAAACGGCTCAGAAAGACAAGATAACACTTCCTTTTTTTTTGGCCTCGTTGCCTTGATCCAGTACTCACATGCTGAGGTGGGACTGACAGAGCCCTGACAGCTGGCATGATGACACACATACACACATCTCTAGAGCTTATTTTTCAAACTAACTCCTCAAAGGGCTTGAGAATGTGAATGACAGTGTCTGCCAGGCTCCACTGTACCTGAGTCAGCACCAGTTGTCTCCAGCCAGAGAGCTATCCATGATTGTTTATTCTTCTGCAGGCTTTTCTATGTGCACTGTGTGGTTCACCTTGTGCCTGTGCTCTGGCAGAGCCAGCTCATGAAAAGGCAGTTTGGAATAAAATGGGTAATATATTTATAGTTGCTGAGTATTCCACTGGTAATAAACCTGTCTTAATCCTTGAGAGATATTTCAGTAAGATGACTCTTTGGAATGATCTTGTTTAAACAATGCATCATTCATACAGATACAAAAGGTGTGTAGAAGTCACCTCTCTAATCCCACTGGAGTCTGCAGCCACTTACAGCAAGAGCAGAACACTGATGAGGTCCTCCCTGACAGCCACAAACAATTCTCTCCTTTGGCAAATGGTCATTATTATTTTAACATGTCCAGGAAGTCGTGGCCAGCTGTGTGCCAGCTCCTGAAGGCCTGGGCCTGCACAACCCAGGCCTTGAAAAGTAGGTGAGTGAAAAGAGACCACGAGTTGTGGTGTTAAAAGACCACACACATGCTAGGAGTTATTTTCTGCTTTTAGCATGACTACTGTTCATGGGAAACTTTTTCTGGGATCACGGCATTTTAAATCAGAAGAAGATGTGGGAATATTTTCTGTGGGAAGAGTGATATTGAAATTCTAGCAAGTACATCACTGACCTGGAGTTCAGACATTCCATTGGAGATATTTGTGACTTCTCAGCTGGTGCAGTTTCTCTTTGGTAGAGGAGGTTTCTGATGGTGCCTGTTGTATCTAACATCCAGGATCTTCCAGCTTTTGCAGAGCTCTCAATATGGTTGAATTGAAAGCCTGGCTATGTTGTGACCTTAATCTTTGATATTCCTATAAGCTTCCACAGATGCAGTTTCAGCTTATTTATTTTTCTGGCTGACACACACTAACAAGATACAACAGTCCTTTCAGAAATGTTACCTTTCGGGGGGGTTTTGCAGCCATCTCTTGTAATGTAAGTAAAGTAAAAGTTCCCCCTCCCTTCTTTTTTTTCTTCTTGGACTTTGTCTGGCAAGGTCCAAAGGGGGGCAGATCTCATGCAAATAAGATTTTTGCTATTACAGTAATTAAGAAGAGACTGTAACTAAAAAGCAGTGATCACTTGGTTCATTTCAGTGACAGGGGACTGAGACTCCTGCACACTCAGACTTCAGTATCCAAATAGTAAAAAACCAGTTTAGAATTAAAGGCTTTATAGAAAAAAAAAAGTTGGTTTTTTTTTTTTTTTTTTTGTTTGGGGTCATTTATTTTTCATATTCTTGTGAAGCATCGGTGTCTTTTCTTACAAAAATGACATCTTGAATGTAATATCTCCTTTTATCCTATAGCATGTGATGTAGGCAGTTTGTAATTGCTGTGTGGTGGGACTTTATTGAAGTAAATCCACTGTATCTTGTATCCCACTTACTTTTATTCTAAATGCATTTCCAAAGAATACTTTTTTAAAAAGTCACTTAAAAGCATGTGATCAATATTCCTTTGATTCTAACTGCCAGATACTGATTTAGGTAGTTATTTTTATCTAAAACTCTTCAATCTGCCCATACAACCTAGAAAAATGGTGCTTGTGATCAGTGAGTTTCACCTTGGAAAATAAAAAGAAGTCTGCAACAATACTGGAAACACATTTGCTGAGCTGCAAGAATTCTTTCCTGGCTATAGACTGTCCATAAAGAAAGTACCTAATTGTACTAGACACACTTTGGAAACTTTCCCAGAGGAGTAATAGATAAGTTAACGGAGCACTTTTTAATTTTGCAAAGTGCACTCTTCCTTATAATTTACTTAATATAGAAATTTAATGTACTGCAGTTTACTGAACAAATTGCATTTAAAGTATTTCAGAGTTAAGTTGAAAGCTCTGCTTTGGTAGCCAGTTGGACTTTATTATTTGATTATCCAGATAAGGACAAGCAGTAACAAAGTTCTCTGTCTTAAGTGGTTCCAGGGATTATCTCTCAACCATTACCACTGTCAAATGCAGATTTTAAATTCCCAGGGAAAAAAACCCCACAAAGCAACAAAAAAGATACAGAAGTCCTTTCCTGCCTCTGCACTAGCTAATACTTAGTTTTTGTTTGACCTAAGTCTGAGAGGATTTTGTATCTGTTCCATAACAGCTTTCATAAATGGACTATAACTTGATTAAATAAAACCCTAAAGTTATAGGAAAATACAAGGATGCTAGGAATTAGTATGGGCAGAACCAAATGTCCTCTTTGTGTGTTACTGCAGTCCAGCTAACTGAGGTTCTTTTCCATTTATTTGCCTGAAACATGACAAAAAGCACAATCCTGGATTAGAAGTAACAGCATATATTTTCATTAAGCCATTGCCACAGACCCATGATTCATCATGAGTGATACTTCTGTCCTGCCCTCCTGTAGGGCAATCATGTAATGTAACCCCCTCCCCCTCCATTTGTTCTTAAAATTATGTTAAGGTTTTGTTATCAGACAACAGGTCAAATGAGTGTTTGTACTTGGAATGACATAGACTGTGGCATAAATTATCCCAGGCTTCAAAGCAGCTCATTAAAAAATTTCATCTGGTACATGGTGGAGCTGTACCCATCTTCTGTGTCAGAAGTAGAATTGTGATCGTAAAATCCTTTTCATGGAGGTTTTTTCCCTGGGATGGGCACAGAGATCACTTGGAGGAGAGAATTATTTAAACTTTAGGAGAAGCTGATGCAGAGAGTAGAATTCAGAACTGTTCTTGAAAATCTTAGTGACTGAGAAGATTCACTGTACTTCACTGTTTAAATTTTCCTATGAATAGTTTCTCTGTATGGAGGAGTTGTAAGAAAACAGGGCACCAAAGAAAAGGAAGTATCCCTGAACCTTATGGTGTCTGCTGCTGGTGTGTTCTGCAGATGGGAGTTTGAAGAACTTGATGTCCTGGGGGAGAGGGTGGGATGAGGGAAATACATGGCAGCAGACATTAATGAAACCACATTAAGCATGGAACAATTTCTAGTCAAATTGCCAGGCAGTTCACAGATTCTGCAATGAGGTGGAGTCTGAGAATCATCAGACTGAAGACATTCCCAGCTGGGAACTTCCAAAAAAGCCTGCACTGCAATGGCAATGCCTCAAAGTATCACCTGCTCTCAGAGGGTCTCACGAGTACGGTTCCTCAGTTTGGTTTCAGCAGTTCACTGATGGTTAACCTGATGATCGTGGCTTAACACAGAGCCAATCTGGATGAAAAGAATGTTTCTGCAACTGAAATGTGGAGAGGTTGTGTCATGCTTCATATCTGCCCTGTGCATGTGTCCCTCCATGCAAGACATGGGGTCTCTGAAGGAATTTTAGTAGACATCCCTTCCTGTGGGGTATCAGAAAATTCTAGAGATGAAATCTATTGCATACTGCTGTGGTCCAAGGGGAAAAAAAATAAACAAATGCCCTCCATCAACAAAAAACTGAACGATGTTTTTAGGGCAACCCCTATTCCTAATCCTTGCTGCAATCCACATTGTGAATAAGGGAAGATGTGCAACTCAGTTGAGCTTTTAGGCAGCCTTTGATATATTTCCTTGTGACAAGAAAGCTTGGAGTTGGGTGGTAATTGACTTTGTTGTATCAAAGTAGGTAAGGAAGGTATTAGACAACCTATTGCATTCTTGAGGAAGAAAGAAAATGTCAAATTGGGCCAAGGGAGGATTTGTCACTCCTACATCTCTTTTACCAGCTGGGAAAACAGAGATGAAATGGCTGAGAATTGGACAATCATTATTATTTTTTTGATGAAAACCTGTCGAATTCTTGAAGTGAAATCACCTAGTTTCCAGGCTGGTAGAGGGACATGGCTTGTGTGTTCATGAAGGTTCCAAATGATCATGGAAGCATGTAGGCAGGATTTTCTTGACACTTGGATCTGGGCAGTGCTGCTGTTCGTGGATAGACTGATGATACACCTCAGAGTTTGAATAGCTCTTCGGTGTGAGACTTGATGGCTGGAGGTGAAGAACAAAGTTTGCTTCATCTGGCATGTAGCCTCAAGATAATATCAGAAAAATATTTTATGCTTCTGCTTCTTTGAAAAACGTATATGTGCTGTTGGCTTTTAGTGAAAACACCTAAGTGGATAAATGGGTAAATGGCTTCATGAGATTAACGTTCAATTAATGGATGATTTCTGCTATACAAAGATTTTTATTAGCATTGTGATTACTGAGAGTAATTAGTCATAGAAGTCTATACTATCATCAAGTTGAAGAACATGACTGGATCTAATTAAAGCTAATTTGGAGAATTGGGTATTGCATTTTGACTAGGATGGCAATGCAAAATCCCATGCTCCTGTGAAGTATGAGCTTCAGTGACATCCTGTGGTCAGGACTCACTTTGTTGCATGGAAAGAAGGCATTTTCAAAACCTAGGGATGAAGGCATCCTGCTTTCTGAAAATCACATGTGAGGTGTGAGCATGTGTGATGGTGGCACCTTGTCCACAGTGACCTCCTGGGAACCTCAGGGTGACAAACTCAGCTTCCTCCGGGGTCATGAGGTGGTTCTTCAAGGAGAAACAAAAGCTCTTCTGCAAGACCAGGGAGTAGCCAGCTGGAGAAAAGCAGCAGCCAGTGTTCTAACAGTTCCTCAGAAATGTGATTTTATTATTGGAATACTGGAAGTAATTTCTGCCTACAGTTGTGGATTGAGATAGAAATATAGTTAGATACAGCAAGTTGTTATTATTCACAGACATGAAGAAGATATTTAAGGTAAAGATCATCATTAATTTCCCTGTAATGACTAATGCTTTATATTCCCAGAGGCCTACCCCTTCTTTGATGAAATACCTGCCAAGCTTTGGCTCACACAGGGTTTTCTGCCTTCTCAATGAAACTCTGCTTGTACATCTTTCAGGAAAAAAAATATCTGGTGGTGTTGATACAATGCACATGAAGTTGCTATAACAGAAGTGAGATGAGCAGGTACACACATCATTCAAACAAAATCATTATCCACAACTGAAATGAAATTATTTTTTTAGGTTAGAAACACTTAAGTGTTTCAGAGTTTTGTTGTAATTTTCCCTCTATTTTTTTTACCTTTAGCAAAATGTTGTTGAAGACAGTCTCCTGCCTGTTGGGAAGAAATAAGTAAGATTCATAGGGAATTATCTCACAAATAAACCAATATGTAGATTAAGTGGGCAGATTGACTTTTTGTTTAACAACTCATATTCCAAGCCATTATCCCCAATGAATTTGACTGCAAGGGAAAGGCAATTCCTATATCTTAGTTACGGTGAAAGAAAAAAAAAAAATTTAAAAAAATTGCCTTAGTGTTTGTTGCTTCTTTCAATTTTTTTCCTTTTATGTGCACATAGTTGATACAAACAATCAATTGTTTTGTAGGTGAATAGTGGAAGTAATTTAATGAAACCAGCTTTAATAATCTTGCAAAGATAATCACATGTGCATCCAAAGAAGGTTGGATTCTACCTTTAACATTTACATGAACATTTTTCTTTACATTTCAAGAATACAATGTTGGGACTGGCAATTTGAAAGAATTTTCTATCATTTTGTGTAGGTTGCTACTGCTGCTGGGTGTTAGCAAGTGCATCTCTAATATGCTTTTAGAAGTTTTGAGAAACAGAATTTTTAAACATTTTGTCTCTTTTCTAAACAACAATTGTTGCCATCAGCTATTTTTTCTCTCGTGCTTTTCTCACAGATCTCCAAGAAAAAAAAATATTTTCAACTTGTGTGTATGAAGACAGAAAGGTCTGAAAGACAGACTTGGATATATAGAAATACCACTCATCTCATGACTATTTGGTATTAAAATCTATGTGAGAGTGGTGGAATGCAGGGTGAACAGATTTTAAAGCTCACAACCCAGCAAATTCTAAAAATCTGCTTGCTCTTTGTTTAGATGGAAATTTCAGAGACTTGATAACACATCAACTACGAGATAAGCTGGAGGTGTGAAACAGCTCAGTCTCTCTACCTCCTTTTCTTTTTTTTGCTACAACTCTTCCTTATTTTATTCAGGTGCATTTGCAGTCAGAAGACTCTTATCATATGTGTGCTTATAGTTGAAAATGACACACCTGCCCAGTATCTATGGTAACAAAGGCTCTCTTCAATCTCAGACTTCTTGGTTCTCTTTTCTGCCTTTTCATCCTCTGCAAGAATAGATTATGAAAGAAATATTTGTGACAGTTTGTTTTAATTTCTATTACCATTTATAAATTTTCTGTAATAACCCAAGCGTCTTGTCAATATAAGCTTTCCTCCATGATTACAGAGGATTGGTCTTTTGTGGTAATGCATGGTTTCTGTTTTTCTCCTTAGGAATATGATTAAAAATGCGAGAAATAGTAAAATGAACATTGTCTTTTTAGAAAAGAATGATGATGAGAGAGCTTTGTATAACAAGTATTGTTATACATATGACTATATGTAGTTATATGTTATACATATAGCTATAACTGCATCAAAGAATTCTGTTTCTAACATAAGAAACTGCAGATCTACAGGGAAATTACTTTAATCAAAATGATAAATAAACTCTAGTCCATGTTTTATTATGGAGAACTGATCCAATGTACTAAGCTCTTTTCTGCTGTTGATGAAAAGGCAACTCACAGTATCAGTTAGCTTGGATCACTCTGCAGTGAATCAATACCACAGAAAATAATTGGATTAATAACTTTCTCTTTATTTATAAGCCCTGACAATTGAAAAAAAAGAGAAAACATAAGGCCTGTTTTTCTTCTTAAACCTCTCGCTCTTTCCAGACTTCTAAGTACAGCCAGTATTAGCTAAAGGAAAGGGCTTCAGTACCATCTGTTTTGCCTTGTTCTGAGATTCTTTCAGTGAAATCAGAAGACAGCCTGAGCATATTTTAAGTGGTATTGTTTGTACGTTCTTTTAAATCAAGGTGAAGAGACAAGTCCCCCCGTGGAGTTCAAGAATCACTTAGCAAACCAGATCCTTGTCAGAAAACATAACAATATTCTTTCTTTATAGTGCACTCTATTCAAGGCTGCCTTTCATAGACTACCCATGGCATAAGGCTGCTATTCTTCAGTTCCTCCTGCTCTCCTATTTCTCATTTGACAAGCACCTTCCAACAAGTGCAACCCCCTTCACTTCTAAGAACAGGCTTTCTATTAAAATGTGATGTAATCCTCACTGTGCCCTACTTACAAAACCTCACAGGCCTAATATACTTCCCACTGGTCTGTGGGTCAGATTTTCTCCCCAGGAACGTCCGTCTAAAGCTCAGTGAGTTCACTGGAGTTACTATAGATTTACACTATGTGTAACAGAGTAGTGCTCTGCTCCATTCAGTATATAATTCCTTAACCACTGCATCATTTTAATATGATGGTTAGGAACGTGATAATTTACTATTTTGTTCTCATTATAGCTCATCAAATTTGGATATACTCATTGTTTTCACAATAGCTCATCAAATTTGGATATATATATATATATGCTGGGATTTGTGTGAGGGCTTAAGGAAAGAAACAAAGTTACTGAAATGCATGTTTTGATCTGAGCCTGTAAAGAGCTTTGCAAATGAAGGTGAATAACTTGGATACAGCTGTGAAAACAAATGTGTACAGGGGTTTAAAGACTAATATGGTCAAAGCAACTGACTTGGGAGAGTAAACTTTTTGCAGCAGTTTCTTGAACAACTCTGATCTAAACAAGGACACAAACATTCAGAAATGACCTGATAAGGGATGTTGTGTCATTAAAAGTACAAAATAATATTGAGAGGATTCAAATCTGCAAAAACCCTTTAAACTAGAAGCTGAAACACTCAGCTCAGTGGTGGAAAGAAAATTTGTAGTCTCTTCTCTCTCTGACTTCAAAGCAGTGGCCACATCCAGTGGAGATTTTCCTGAGATTTCCCAGGTTCTAGGACCAAGTTCTAATGGATTTCAGTTAGTTAGTTTCTTAAGGCTAAAGAAAACTATTTTGAAAACATCAAACCTGCTAACCTGATTGAGCTGATAACATTTTTATTCAGCTGTCTGGCTGGGAAATCAGTTATTTTCACACCTCCATTGCACAAATTATGTCTTTTATTCCTCTCCCACCAGCTAAACCCCACTTCAGTTTGTTTTCCAGGTGTGTGCAGGGACTCTGGGGGAAAGGGTTAGGGCTGGACTGTGCCTGTGTGGGGTTGGGTGTGCTTGGACACCTCCCAGCTGGACCTGCTGGAGGGAGTCCATTGCTGACAGGCAGAAGTGAGAGTTGACAATGTCAAGGCTGGAGCACTGTCTCAGGTGATGCTGCTCCTCTCTCCCTGGTGAGAAATTTACCTCACACAGAGGCTGTTGAAGGCAGAATGGGTGAGGCAGGGCAGCATGAAATTTTGTTTGCCACCTATGAGGAAAACTCCCTTTTCTTCTGTTCAGCCTGTTCTTTGGATGTGACCAACACTGATCACCACCTGATGCTCAATATCTGGAATTTTCTGACCTTTAAATGGTCAACCTTCATGTGGAGGTTGACCTTCAGGGCTGAAGAGCAGAGGTTTGTGCATTTAGTTGTTAGGTGAACATGATATGTACAAATATAAAAATAGAGAGAAAATAGAGAGTGCATATTATCACTTTCCTTTAATTTCTACTTTTGGGCTACAGAGTCTGTAGAGGGTAGTGATAGCAGGGAGCAGAGGTCGAAAATATTAATAGGATCATTTAATGTTCTAAAAGAATTCTGTTTTTCAAGGTTATTCTAATATCCTAGTCAATAGTAATATCATCACAGTGTCTTCACCTAATCAAGTTATGCTTAATAAAATATAGTGCTGAATTCTCAGATTTAAAATTAAGATGGAATAGGAGGGGAAGATTGTGATAAAGAAAGTTGTCATCATCATTTTATCAAATAACTTCTACTGAACAATAGTAAGGCTCCACATAGGTTCAGTGGCCTTGTTGCACAGAGGTCACCCAGAGATAACATGTCCTTCCCTGTCACTATTTCAATTGTTCCAGTTGTTTCCATTTTCTTACAGAGCTGGCAAGCATTTTAGAATCCATGGGACTTGCTGCTCAGAGGGAGAAAAATTCTATTTATTCAAAGTATAAAATAGTAGAATAGCCCAGTTTGGAAGGGAGGTTGGTGGGAACCATTTTGTGAGCAATGAGTTTAGAGGAGATTATTTAGCACCCTGACCAGTTGTATCGTGAAAACTTCCAGAGAGGGGGACTCTGCCATGGGGAGGAATTGTCCTGGGGAGGAAATGAAACATGAAGAGCTGTCCAGAGCTCTGAAATGTGGGTGTAAATACTCTCTCTTAGAAAAGCTGTTTGGGAGAAACTCCTCCTTTCTTACAAGGAAATTTGTATAGAAGAGGAAAATGAGTGGGGAAGAAGCTGAAGGCTGGGAGAACAAAGGAAATGATTATTTCTAAGGGGAAGAGAATGTGATTGCTCAGGAAATAATTACACTTGTTACTTAATAAATAGTGTTTCTTCTATTTATTATGTAGCTAGAATTTGTTTGGTGTCTATGAGGAAATAATTGATTTGACTTTTAACACACACTTAATGAGTTATAGAATAGCTCAGAAATCTTCACACTGTGAATGGAATTGTTTTCACAGCTGATTTGTGAAATTGATGAAGACGGGCCCAGAGTTCAAACCCAAAAGTGAACTCCTCCCACCCTGAAGGTTTATTTGGATCATTCCTCGTGCTCAGCCCCCTTGTAACAATAGGTTTCAACCTCCAAGAGGAAATTTTTCTCTCTAAGCTTAGGGCTGTTTGAGACTGAGCTGCTGTCTGTGAGGTTCCCTTTGAAATTTTGTTTTACAACTGGTTTCATGGTGATTGGCAATATCACATCCTATCACAAAGGAGGAAACAAGGGCACTCCAACTGCAGCTTGATTCTCACTAAATTCCTCATAGATGAACTCAGAACCATGAATTTAAGCATCACTCTATGATTTTATCTTGGTTTAATAACAGGCACATAGAGTGGGTTTTGGGTTATTTTTTTAATTGCTTGGAAACTACATCATGCACTGAGTACTTTTGCAGCATTTCTACTCCACTTTCAGCCTTGTCACTTTAAAAAGAAGGGGTAAAAAAAGTCTCTTTTGCAGTCTCAAGGGCTTTAAACTTACTGGAGAGAAATGTGACTGTGGTCAGTTACCAGGTTGTGAGTAAATGCTGATTCATTTAAAAGTAAAAGAAAACAATCTTTTCTCCTATACTTCAATTGTGAGGAAAAAACTGGATATGGAGGCTTTAAAGTAAAAGGTGCTTTTTTTTACTCCCCCCGCCCTCTGGCTGATCAAGGCTGATTTGTAACTGATAGTCTGTAAATTTTGGGAAATATCTATAAAGACTGAGGTTGCTTTTGCAGCATTTGATAAGAGCCTCTGTGGGAAACAGATAAACAAGAAAATTACTTTTTCTCTCTTGATCTTGTATTAATATGTTGCACAATTTCATAGATGTAACACATCTCTACAAGTAAGTACTTTCAACCACAAGACCAGATTGTGCCAATAAAAGGAAACCTTATTTTAATGGAACTAATAGATTGAAATGCTGGGGGTTTTGTTCCCTTCATTTTAAATGAAGCCAAATATAATCCAAGTGGGGGATACAGAGAGTTGAGGAGACTGACTGAAGGAACCAGTGTTTTCAGCATATGGTGACTATAAATACCATAAATGCCATTTTTACCTGCTTCCTGTGATTTTCCTTTATTGTTGTAGCACTGGAGCACCTGCAGACCATCGTGCCCACACTGCTCAGACACAGGGTAGGGACAGCTCACATTTCCTGCCTCCAAAGGTGTGGGATTACCCAGTTAGTGGGAACAAATCCAGCCCATAGAAAGGCACCACACATTTGCAGCACTGGGGGACTTTCAACATTTTCAACCAAATTAGGAAATAATGGACTTGTCCATCATTTGAAATCATTAATCAGCCTGATATCTTTTGTAAAAATACATTATTCCATCAAAAATTTTAGGTTTGATGAGAGTTATGAGGTGGTGATGTATGCACTGTGGAGGCTAGGCAATAATTTAAAATGCAAAAGCAAAGCTACTCCTTGCATTCACAATCTCAATATATCACCCTTCTGTAACTGTTTTTTTCTTCAGAACAACCAAAATATTCTTTTGGGTAGGATGAGGGCCAGAAAGGAATGCAGTAGTCCAGCTGGTGGGTAACAGATAACAAGATCATAAAAATTAAAGTTATACTTTGGGTAATTAGGAAGTTTGCTTATTCTATCATTAATTGTGCAGCTGTTTAATTTAAATATAATCTGATTCAAAGTGTTAAAGTTTACTCCAAGCTGAATGTTACTGTTTTCCCTGCAGTCTGCAGCATTTTGCCAGGGAAATATAAAATCTGGGAATAAAAGGAAAACAGTATTTTTTGTTTGCAAAATTACATGTTATGCCTATCTATAATTTTTTTTTTAATAAAAGGAACTTGAAGTAATGCAATTATTTCTACTGGGAAAACCTCTCAGGAGCAAGTTGTACACAGTAATTATGATTTTAGACTGAGCTGACATCTTTACTAAGTTCTCTGTTATCTTACCCTATATTAAGTATGTTCAGTTTTTGAAGTGGGTGTTTCAAATGTCTACTCTTAATTATCACTGTAACTGAAGAGAAGTACAAACTCACAGCCCCATAAATGTGAAGACTGTTTTGATTTGGTTTGTTTTGATATTGTTTTTCACATATAAATCATATGGCCACATCTGCGACTGAAATGGAGATAAGCCTCCTGGTGCTATCTTATTTCTTAATTGTAGGCTCTCATTTTGCAGGGAGAGAGTTGACTTGGTCCTTCCCTTATCATGCCCTCCTCTGCTGTTTACTTGCTTATTTACTGGCAAAGCTGCTTATATTTTAAACCTATCTAGGCAGTGCAAGCTTTAAAAATACTCAGATTCGTTTTAATTCAGAAACCATTTTGTTCAGCAGCACATGTAGGCTTGCTCCAATTTTCTATTTCCTTTTTTCCTATTTCACACTAGAGTCATAGAAATGCCTCCTCCAGATAACAGAAGGAGGCAGGTGTTATTGAGAATAGTGGTTTGTTTTTTTTTTTTTTTGTGGAAAAGTGGAACCATTATTAAAAATGCTTTCAGATAAATGTCAGTCTTTATACTTCCTGATATTTAACACACATTTCAACTTTTCCTACTTGACTATCTCTGGTGTGAGATACCCTTTGAAATGAGGCAGTCAGATACAAACCAGAGCTGCTGCTTCTTCTGGGATGATGCTGGTGCTGAAGTCCCAGGCTGAGAAGGCCTCACAGGATTTTGGATCTAAGCTCATGTTTTTCATCTGGCTGCAGCATTATTAGGGGTAAAATGCTCTTGCAGTGCCTGTGGTAGGATGCTCTTTCACCTTGGCACTTCGTAGTTATTCGGAGCTTCCCACTTGATCATTGCACAGTGGCCCTGGCCACTTCATCTGCAAATATACTTCCAACCTCATCAAGTAGATACAGTTTTTTTTTCCACTGGTGGAAAAGCTGAAAATCAGTGTTTGAAGCAGGAAGGACTGATGAGATAGGATAGCAACAGGAGAAAACTGCATTAGCAATCAAGGTTCTCTTTCCTCTCTTTTTCTTTGTCCATTATCAGGGCTATGCAAGTAACTGTCCTTATAAATAGTGTTTCATTTGATGTTGCAGCTTTCAGATATTAATTAGTTAAGACTAATTAACTAAGGGAAGACAGGTTAGTGCTGCCATTTTAGTTCTGCTGATGGAAAAGTGGGGTCCTCAGATGTCTCACGATTACCTTGAGGTTCCGAAATGTGCCAGTGTCAGACTCAGGACTGTGACATGGGATCAAGCAGCACTCCTGTGAAAGTGCCCAGTGCCCAACCAGCCACAAATTGTCTCAAATTTGGGAAAAAATTGTCTCAGATTAGAGAAAATATTTTCCCTGCCATAGTATCCTGATTCATTGAATCCTGCTTAGCATTACGTGTGGGAACAGTGTCTCAGAGTCCTGGTATCCCTTTTTGTGAGCATTTTAAAGGTTGTCTTCTCCATTTTACACAGCTGTTATATTTCATCACAGTTATTTAGTGAGTAAGTAGAAAGTATATTTTGCATCTCATTTAAATGTGCCAGATAAAATGGGGAAGTGAGAAATACAGGTGGATTAAAAAGTAAAAGTTTAGCCTTGCAGACAGTGCTGAAGAGAATCTTCCAGATGTGATAAATCCATGTCTTTAGATGATTTATGTTGCAGTTAGCTGTGCATCCAGGCAGAGAAAAATTAATAGAACAGAACCTGAAAGTTTTGGAAAACAAACAGGAGATAAAAGTATTTGGAAACACAGAAACTGTTTTTCACCACAACTGTAATTTTAAACAATTCAGTCCTGGTATTTAAAAGTTCTGAGAAGAAAAAGCAAATTCAGAAGACTCCAGACCTACAGAAGCAGCAAGAATTTTCAGAGGTTTAAAAGCACCACTTTCCTTAAATACTGCTGAATATGTTTCTAGATAAAATTTATAGTAAATGATGCATTTTGCTGAAATTTCTCTCAACTTTTATATAGGGCAAGTGGAAGATTCAAATAAGAATAATCTCATCTGTGAGTTTCTGAAGAATCTAAAAATATGCTTAGAGGATAAATAGAAATTTCAGAAATAGAAGTCAGAGTACAGTGCTTTCCATTTTTAAGGCAGATGTCTGTGACACAGACACTAAATTCAGAGATCCATTCTGTCTGATTTCAGAAACACTTAGGAGCATCTTGCTGCTGTGTATCTGCTAGACCAACTGCAGCAAATAAGTTACAAAGAATTCTGTGTTATGTTGGATACTGTGATTTTTTTTTCCATTTCTCCTTGCAACTGTAAAGTTATTTAGTGTTTGTTTTTCTGTAATTTTCTGTTACATTTAGACACCCCAAATTATTTAGATTTACTCTGATCTGATTCTTTACAAGTCTTGATTTGCCAATGTTTAGGGAATTAAAAAAAGAGACTGGACAATGTGAAAAGAATTTTGTAGTTTACTGAGGTTTTTTTTCTCCCTAGTAACATCCTCTTCCTTAATTTATTTATATTTTATATTTGTCTTTCTAATTAAAGCAGATAAAAAATTAAACCAAACATTTCCCTAATGGATAGAAATAATAGACTGGCATAATTAATTTTAAGCATTTAGATACATTCTTTGCATACAGCCTTCTCTACTAGTCAGTAGTTGTGGTCATTCCATATGGTTTGCATTGTGAAGACCACCATTTAAAGCTGTTCTAATAAAACCCCATTTCAATTGCAAGTTATTTTCATTGTCTGACATTTTTAATGTGCTCTCCAGTAGGCCAGTTTGCCTGAAATTTTAGTCCTGTTTTAAAGTTTTTATGAAAAAATAGACACTGTCCCAGAGGCAGCAGGATGGCTAAAGTAAGATTTATTAAGAATTAACAAAGAATCACCTGTCAGAGCTTTCTTGTGCAAGGCAGAAGCCTGCAGGCAGAGCACTCCATGCAGAGGGAGGTTACTCTTCCCTCCTCCTGAACCCCAAAATTCTGTGACTCAAACTGCCTCACTTCTCTTGTCTAGGCAGAGTTTTACCTGGGTTAATTCAAGGAGCTTTCCTCAAGCCTCCTGGTGCTTAGAGCAATGATGCTCTGGAGCCTGCAGCCATACAGAATCTGTAAAAAAAGGAATGAGACAGTAGGTATGGCCCTGGGAATTTCCCACACTCTAAAGCACACAGGCAGGTAGGTGTAAACCCTGGAGAAAACACTTGTGGAGGCTCCTGCAAATGAATCCTACAGGCTTTGTGCCACTGCACTTAAAAAACTCCTTTCCAGTGGGAATAACACTGCAACTGGTATTTTCACCCAGACTGGAAGCCACTGTTTAAAGTGTTATTGTGCATCCTTTTTCTGAGTAGCACCTCGAGCTATTTATGTTTCATTGAATTTAATAGTTTGTTTTCATGCTGCAGCAGATTTGCCAAATAGTTCATTAAGAAAGTATTAAAAAAAGTTGCTGGGCTTGAGGAAGCATTGTGAAAGATGGATTCTTCACGGCTTGAAGAAATGAAAAGTTGTTTTTTGACTATAAGGTAGAATTGCTGTATGTTTGTGCTAAAATTATCCACAGTGAAACAGTTAATAATAGTAACATCTGAGAGATAAAAAGTGCAGTTCACACAGTTTAGAGTTATCACCTCTACCTGTTTGTAGGAGGATATAATACTGTGTTGGATCATAGTCTCTCGTTAGGTTGTTAAAAGTCACAAAGGAGGAATACTTAAATGTGATCATTCTGGTTTTTTAGTAAAGTGAAAGAATCACAAAGTGCTTAAACGCCAAGATTAGGGGAAAAACAACAGACTGAGCTAACTGGATTAAACCCCAGCCCACAGCACAGAGACAGCTCTAACTGCAGCCTCTTCCTTTAATATTTCCCTTCTCCCTACTTCTTTCTGCATGCTTTTAGGAGAATAATTTTAAGGTAACTTAGAAATGTGCCCAAGTCCTGTCTTTTTGGACTCAAAGTTTTGCAGCCCCTCATGCAGTACTGGACCACCCACCACGGGACTCCCATTTACATCTTTGCATTGTTTTACAGATAGGACTGAACCTGTTTTTTCATTAATTAGCTTGTAAGCTTTTGTGGCAGGGACCAACTCATTGTTATGTCTCTGTGCAGTGCTGAATCCAATGGGATCATTGCTTATTATTCATTTCAGAGGCAGCTTAAGGCTTGTCAGCAGAGTAGGCAAAAATTGAATTTTGCTGCCCCTGGGAGGGCTGGCATGGGTGGTAAGGCTTTTCCAGGGGATAGGGCAGAGGGGACATGGAGGGCTTTCAGGAAGAACTGAAAGGAAGAAAAATGATTTATTCAGTAAAATTTATTTAATTTCTGAGAGCTATCATGGCCTATAGATCTCCATGCATACTTCTGTAGTCTTCAGCTAGGAAATGGCCAATGTTGAAACCCTTTTCTTCTCCATTACCCAAATTTTGCAGAATTTTTATCTGTTTTCATTTTCAAATACGTCAAGAGAAAAGAAGTTCACTGAGAAATGTACAAAAAGGGCTTTATAGGTTTGTTAAAGAAAAGATGGATGTGAGAGTTTAAGAAATTCTCACAAATCTGATCGAAGTAACATATTCAAGCTTTGAGAAACTAAATTTGACACCTGATAACTGTGCCAAGTAAAATGCTCTTTACCTGAATTATGTATTACAAAGTTTTCTTCTAGTGTCTGCCCCAAGGTGCCACCCAGGAGGGTAAGGTCTCTTACCTCTCCTTACATAGAAATCTCACCAGCTCTGTGCAGCCCAAGCTGGGACCTCCCTTTGTGGCATTGCTCTCCACAAACTGGGATTCCAGCTGGCCTCATTATTTTAGTTGTCACTCCTTGTTTGTTTTTATGAGCTTGAGTCAACATGTCCCAAGCCATGCCCTTGTGCAAAATGGTGCCAGAGAACCCCTGGTGGAGTCGTGTGGGCAAACAACTCATTTTGGGGTGCTAAGAGTTGTTTAACATAGAAAATGTTCTATTTCTGATAAAAAAGAGAATTTGGAGAGGGGTGGAGAATGACAGAGAAAAGATTACCTTTTCCAAAGGCACCCCCTCTCATCTTGCAAATTTGAGAATACAGCAAGTGTCAAATGATTTCTGGTTCATAAATCTGGGAGGGAGAAGCATTTTAATTTCTACTTAATACATGGGGTATGTATGTTACACAGAATATAATCAAAGAAAATTGGTAAATGTGAGCCTTTTGTCTGGCTGGAGCATAATGATGGGATAGAGGGAAAATATGCTCTACTTAAAATTTTAGGGAAATGGAAATTAATTTGGCTTTGAGTTTCATATGGTTCCCTTGAAAGATTATTCATACAGTACTTTGTGTATAAATGTCTTGGGGAGTGGTGAGGTGTTTGCTTTTCTTTTTGGAAATTACTTTTAAATTCATTCTTACTGCAGATATCAATCAAATTATCAATATTTCATAGATTACATACATGATGAAGAATATACTTTTACTCTCTTATTCCCTCTTAGATTTTTTATATAATATGGGCAGATATCCATACATAAGATATTTTTTCACACAACTACCAATAAAGGCATTCTTACAAGCTGGAAGATAACAATATTAGAATCATGTTATAAAATGATAAAAAAAGGGTTCATGCCACATTTATTTATACACATGTCTGGATACTTTTGGTATATGAAAAATAAACGGATACATTGAAGGTAAAGTAATATTTAATTTAATATGGTTCCAACTTTTCTGTTGAGAGGGTGATTCTCTTGATAGTGAGATTTAAACTCTTATCTCTGCTCTATGGCTTTGGACATTGCCTTCTATTTGGCAGCAAATGAGAAATTTCAGAGTAAACAGCTACAAGCAAGCAAATATTGTAGACAAACTCAGTTGCTACTGCAGTTCTTCTGTGTAAAAGCTTCTGAGATATGATTAAAGTTGAAATCTAAATGGAGATAAAACAAATAGGCCTAAGCTAAGTCCAAAAGGTAAAGCAGAAGAGGTTTATTTATTTTTAGGTAATGAGATTACAGTTTAAATTGCATTTCGTCTCATTAAGGGACTGTTAACGTCTGTTACCTCTTTTTCTGACATTAAGTTACCATATACCACTGATTCCAGCTAATGACTTTTTGAGGGAGACATTTAGGACATTTCCTAGGAGAGGTTATATTCATTTTTCTACTCCAGGAAAAGATTGAAATTTTTTTTAAACATACCAGCAAGTTAATTTATCTGATTAAGGATTAATTGTGATAATACAGTCCCACTGATTAGGTACCTTCAAAGTAAAATTCAACTTCATATACTACAGATTTCTAGATTAAAGATCCTGATAGTCTTTGACCTGGTAGTGACCCCATGTTTGAAAGTAATTTTTTTTAGTAAGGTGGGGACAATTCTATTCATGACCAAGTTCTGAAACTTCAGTTTGGGCTGTTTTGATTTTTGTTTCAGTCAATTTTTTTTCTGTAAAATTAATATAACTTCTGGTTCACCATAATAGTGATCAAATCCCTGCATGCAAGTGTTGTGCTGAAAAGCACATTCTGCTCATAGATCAAAGCTGCTTGGTTTTCTAAAACCTAGGAGAAGTAAACTTCCATATATTGAAGTTTAGAAAAATTAAACTGACCTTTTGATATTTTTTGTGGGACTGAGACACTGAGCTGAATTTTGCCATTATTCCTCAGATTTTGTTTTTCTATGTAGCAGAGTTTCTATTTTTCTGTAGTCTGTATCTTTTTGTTTGGATTAACTCATTGAGAATTATCCCACAATAAAATGCTTATCCATTAGTGAAGCTGAGAGAAATAAGAGAATGCTGAGACAATAGCAAATTAATTCATAACCCCACCAAACCTGTAATAAATGTCTGTGAGTGCAACACTTGCTATTTAAAAGAAACACAACTACTCAACATAAAAAGTGAATTTAGAATAAAAAAGGTCAAGGAGGAAATCTCTCTGCGAATATTACCCCATTTGCATGCATCCACTTTCATATTTTGTAAATTCTAAACCACAAAAATATTTCTTGCCTCATAATAGGAACTTATGAGGGACAAACTTTTATTTCTACCTCCCATGTAGTTCATGTGATGAAATAGACCAATGTCAGCCTTTGGCCTGGCTGGGGCATATTTAGGGGTTAGAGGGAAAATCTTTCTGCATTATCTAGGATTTTTGGAAAGTGTTTTGGTTTTGTTTGAATCTGATGTTAAAGGCAATGTTGATGATGTCTGATAATGGTTTCCTTGGGGATGCTGAATGTGTTTTTCTGGATTGTCCATGCTCTGAGATGGATCAGGCTCCATTTCACTGTGTGTGTGCAGCCCTGTGTAGTGAGCTGAGCAGATTTGATGTGTAATTGAAAGGAACAGCTTTGTGACTGAGAGTAATGGAGATTAATTAATGTATTGTTATTGCTAGAGAGCTGGTTGTGAGAAATTTTGCAGTTATTTTGAATACAATAGAAATATGGGAGACTGGATTATAATTGGCATGGATTTGAAGGATGTTCCAGTTTATTTTCTCTCACTGTTGCATTTTTCCTCCCAAAATTGTTCATTTTCCAGGCTGGATGTTTCTTTCTGTATTTAGTTTTAGTATACGGTTTAAATTCTTGACATCAAATTCTGTCAGTAATTTTTCAGTAATTTTCCCCCTATATGTGCCAGGACTGGAATGGCTGGCCAAACAGGATTTGTTCAAGTAAGGATTTCAACCTGGACAAATAATGTAGCTTTAGCATATTCCCCAACAAAATCCCATTATCCTTAAATTATTCTCTTTAGTCAGCTTTGATTGTGTTACAAATACTACACAGTTTGAAATACTAGTATAGTAGTAATAATGCCCTAGATTAATATTAGTATTAGAATTTTCAGTGATTAGTTTAATTTTTAATTTAAAATATTAAGAGAAAAAAGCAGTGGGGGTTTTTATTTTGAACAAATTGCATGTAAAGGATGACTGCAGCAATAGTAGTAAAAGGCAGGAAGCTATATCATTGCTAATCAATCTAGAGAGCTCTGTCTCTTACAGATGTCAATACAAAGTTAAGTGCTAAAATAATTGTAGTGTAGGCTTTCTCATAATTACTGTTGTTCATTTGGTGTGTTGTGCAAAAAAAAAAAAAGAGAAAAGAGGAATTTGCTTTGCAGTCAGCAGCCTCAAATCTCTAAGGAGAAAGAAAAAGATAGCAGAAGGCTGATAGTCATCCATCATTCCTGACAATTTCACAGCCTAGAATAACTTGACAGAGACCCAGAACAAAATGTTGTTGAGAATTGAATGCTGCTAAGCTGAGTGAATTGACTTTCTGATGTCAAAGCAGGACCTGCTTGAAGTGGCTGATGATTTTCCTTTTCTGACTTCAGAAACACTGACACTTAAAGTGCCTGGTGGTACGAATGGGCAAATTTGGAACCTGAGGAACTGTTTGAAAACTTTCTAGGTCCTTTTAAAGAATTTATAAGGTGATTCTGGTCAGCAAGTGTGTGGGTGAGTAGCACACCTACTGTTAAAGAGTATTTGATCATTACATTCCTCAGAAAGCAGGAATAAAAAGTCAGAATTTTTGCCAATTGTCCCGAAACACAAAATTTTTCAAGACCTGGCTCATTTCATCTAAATTTGTCTTTGGTGCAGTGCCAGCCTCTCTTTTACAGGCCTTGGGAAGGTAGGCTTAGTTTGCCTCTGTGCAGGACATGGGGTTAAATTTGCTATATTTGAATCCACATATTTATTTCTTATTTTTAAGTTTAAAAATGCTTGCATTTTGTTTAGAATAGGTGCAAAAATTCTTATGGTAGCATTAAAATGATGCAAGTTGTTACACAGTCTTTATTTAAGTATTATTGTTATATGAAGGAGATAATTTTTGCAGCTATTTATTTAGAAAAAAAATTATATTGGAAATGTTCCTAAATTATTATAATTAGGCATTTATTTACCAATAAATATTGCCAGTTTTATCTACTATTCAAAGACTAACCTTCTAAATTGCTTACAGACATTAAATTGTATGAAGAACACAAACTGCAGGGTTTAAATGGAAAGAGCTCTTGTGTTGTAAAAGACATATTATATCTTAGAAGTGTAAAAGAAATAGAATGTAAATAGGACGTGTGGGCTAAGCATGCCATCCCTGATCAATAATGCAGAAGGTTTAGCAGGTTTATTTGTAAACCTAACAGCTCAGATTTAGTCAGAATGGGGCCTTGTGCAGTACATGTAGGTATTTAAAGGTTAGGAAGAAGGAATTTCATTAGTCTGGCAAATCCTCTGCTGTCATTCCCCAATCTCTTTGAATTATTTCCAAATGTATTCTCACTTTTTTTTTTTTTTAATTTTTTTTTTACTAATGGCTGTGTTACTACTGCAGAGCTTTATTGCTAATTTAACTCCACCACAAATTGGCAAAAGGAGCAAAGATTTTCAAAGTGCCTTGATTCCCAGTAATGATATTATAGCAACTATCTTTATGTTAATGTAGTTATATCTGGTATAAAAAGGTTACAGTATCAAGCCTGCTAGTCTACAACATTTTATCTATGTTTCCAGTTTGCTTAAAAAAAGGTAAAGCATGATGTCTAATAGACTGAGGGATAGATCTGGTATTTTACAGCAGCCACTGCAACCTGAAAGCAGCACTGAGGGACATAAACCTGAAAATTGGTTGAAAAAACCACTTTTACTGCATCTTTGTGCTAAAATAAAAAACCAAACAAACATCCCCCACACCTTTTGTAGCAGAGCATGGTGCCTTCCATCTCCTTCTTCTCTGCATTCCCTTTCCATCATCACAATGAAAAAAAGAAAACCTTAAGCTTTAATGAGATTTAAAGAATAACGTATTAATAGAGCAAAAAGCCAGACATTTTCCCATTTGAAATGTACAACAATTGTTTTCTGCATTTATCTAGAGGTCTTACCTAAAATGTAGACTATTCAAGAAGAGGTTTCTAGGGATAAAATAACTCTCATTGTCACAGTCCTCAAAAGTTATTTCTTCAAATGATATAAAATATTTTGCCTCTCATTTATTCTGTTCTTTTTCAAAAAATCCTATTGATATGAGAGACATGAGAGCTTTGTTGAAGACAGTGTTCAGTGGAGCTCTTGTATCCCTTTTCTGACAGCTATGTTGTGACTGGGTAGTTATGTACATTTCTGTGGTATAGAAACATGCAGGCATCTTTTTTTTTACAGGGACTAAATGTTTAAAAGAAAGGAGATACTTGAATTTTTATATGAATGTCAAAAGAAGAATATTTGCGATTTTAAAAATTCATTGTTTTCGTGTACTTTTTAGTTTTAGGTTGTAAAACAGAAGTTTGTTTGCAGATTGGAGACTTTCTACAAATGCTTTTCAAGTGATCTGAGGTTGTCATCTGTCTGACAAAGACATTTTGTTTGAGATATTCATCATTTTGTGACGTTTGTGTTTTGTTTACATTGCTTCAGTAATCCACTTCTGGGACTAAAACTTGCTTTTGAGGTTTAGGCACACTGCAGGATGCCAAAAAAGCATCAGATTCTTCTGTATTTGAAAGCTTTTGGGCCATCAAGAGATCAAAAGCTGCCAGAATCAAACCTGAGATCTGCCATTATAAATAAGGCACTGACAATTCTTATTGTGAGAGGTCCTCCCAGGGGTGAAAGAAGCAAAGAGAAATGAATTGCCCTGACTTTTTCCTGAGAAAAATCTGGCTATGCAATGGTATCTTTCTTTGGGAAACTTTTGTGTGTATTGGAAAATGGAGTCTGCCATGACAGGTTCTGGTGCTGAAATAACCATTTAATCTCAATTAAAAATCTGTTAAGGTTAAAATAAACCTTAAAATCCTTTTGTGGTCAGCAAAACCAAATTCTGGGGACCAGAGCTGCCCTGGTTTCAAACTATAATTTACTCTGCTAACCTTGTATTTATATACAGAAATTTATAAGATGCAAAGAAAACAGTTTTATAAACATCAAAACAGGTATTTTCAATTTACCAGACCATTTCTCTGGTTTACATTTCATGCATATATAAAAGATCATAATTCTTTACCCATTCTATTCAATAACACAGGTCTCAGCAGAAGTAACTAACTAGAGTAATTCAACATATTTACCAGAGATTGTGTTTGTAATGAAACTCTTTCTTTTCCCAGCTGTATTTTAGCAAAATTTTTTTAATAATAAACATGCTGTTAATGTGATTAAACCCTTGAAGCTATTTACAAGAGACTTCATATATGTTTATATGTGAATGTCTTTCCATTCTTCTGCTTGTTTGCTGTTGGTAAGGACATAATGCAGAACTGCTATAGTTATCACATTGAAACTCAGCAATAAGATCATCCAAGCAAACATCTAGAACAACCTTATTTCAAAGCGATCTATAAGAATTGTTCAATAAAGAAAATGTTCCTTATATGTATAATTCAGCTTTATCTTTATTGATTTGTTCATATTTTTAATAGGTTTTAGAATTGTCAGTGTTCTAGTAAAATATCCTATAATCTGGTTTATTGTTAGGGTAATAGAGTTACAAACTTGTGCAAAATTTTAATCTATGCTTCAAGGCAGTTTTTTTTTTTCTTTTTTTTTCTTTTTTTTTTCTATTGGCACACTTTTAAAAGTCAATTCCTTGAGGAAGAAAAGGCTCAAAGCATGTGCTGTGAGGAACAATATGAAAAGAGGAATTTTCTTTCCAAAAAAGGCAACCTGACATTTTTTTGACCAAACTCATTTTTGGAAGACGGGCATTTTTTAGCATGGACAAATCTTCATGGTCATATCTTTATGTCAGCATTCTATAGGAGCTGGCATGGTACAGACAAATAAACAACACTGTTAGAATTGCTTTCAGACACAGGGAAAGCACAAGGGCTTGAAGAGAGGGAAGTAAAAAGCACAAGGGAGTGAAGTAAAAATTTTCCCTTTTTTATGTCTTTGTTCTTCTTTCTTAACAGGGTTCTGGTTCATGATGAGCTGTAACCTTTCCTTTAGCAAGCAGTACAAAATACATGTATATTTTCAGAAATGAGCTCCAGGAGGGGATTTAGCAGCTTTTTCCTTCCCAAAACACAGACTCTTACAACAACAACTTCTGTTTGCTGTTCTCTGCTTTTCCTATTTTCTTTTTACCCCTCTTAGACTTGATAAGTGAGTCTTTCCACAGTCTGAATTGCAGTGATTAATTCTGAAGCTTGTCTTTTTTTCTCTTGTATAATTTTTTTACTTGTATATGACTTTCTCATGTACACATTATTAATTTTTTAAAATGATTATTTTTTAGTGGCAAGGTTTTTATGTGGTGATGTGGGACTGTATTCTGCAAGTTTATTTGTACAGGAGTCACAGACACAAGAGAGGATATTTGAAATTTTGATGTGAGAGGCCTGTTTATCTCCAGCCTCTGATCTGAGGCTGTGCTGTGACAGGTTACCAGCACAGTGCTGCCATTGTCACCTGTGGGAAGAAGCAAGGTCCCATCTGGGGGAGCCTTGGGTGGCCAAGTTTGCAGTCAGTGCTGCCACGGAGCGTGGATGACTCAGCTCTCCCACCCTGGGGATCTCAGCAGCTGGGCTGAGGCTGGACTGTTTAGATTTCTTTGATTTATGCCGAGGAAATCCCTAATGATCCAGAAGTAGGGCAGTGCTAAGCCATGTATTTCACCCTCTTGGGACACCCAGTGTGCTGCTCTTGCAGCTGACATCCCAAATCTGAATCACCATTTTATTTCTCACAGTCACATTTACAGCTTCAGTATTTATTCCTGGCATAACTAAAATTCCTGTTGAATCCAGTGTCAAGCACATAAGGACCACATAAGAAAAGCATTCTCCCATGCAATGGGAATTTGTGTTTTGGTGACAGAGCACTGTTTCGATTTTGTGGGGAACTCCTAATTATTTTTAAGGTCATATTAGCATTTTTTGTTTATTGAAAGTCTTCTGCTCCTGCCACTGCATGCACTTTTTTTGTTTGTATTTTCCTGCCCCCCTAGTGGTAAGTGGGTTCCTTCCCCTCCCCAGGCTTGGCCACCAAAATAGTGCTTGCAGACTTTTCCCTGTGTGATGTGTGGTTATAGGCTGGCTGTCGGAGCAGTGTTCATGAGGTGATGTAACTATGGATATAAGTAAAAAAAAAATAGGGAAAACTTATCATATGCATAGCAGTAAAAATAAATGTAAACTGCATTAGTGTTCTGGAAAGCTCAGGGCTTAAATGATACTCTGTGAAATGAGAGATGATCAACTGTGATTACTTCGTAAGGGAGCCGAGGAATGTCATAGATCTTTCATTACAAATTTTTTTTTGCTAATAATTTGTATCTTCTGCTGTAACAATTTTAAAATTCTAGGAAATCTGAAAGGAATTATATTTACATATGGTTTCCAAAAAAACTTGAGTCTTTTCCAAAATGAAAAAATTGAACAACATAAAGTGTGAAAGATCTTTTTGCAGCATTACGGTTAATATTAAGATGTTGTATTAAAATACTGAATTATGAGAAGCAATGTTATCAATTTTCACATTTCCCCAGAAGGGTTTTCAGCAACTTTGAATATTCCATCAACCTGGCATATTAAAGAGTGCAGAATTTACCTGTTAAAATGCACAGAGCATTCATAGTAGCCTCATCGCAGCCTGCTGTTACTGTTGCTTTGCAGAAGAATAAGCAACCATTTAGAGATGATGTTTTCTCTACCAGGAGGGCACTTCACAGCAGATTTCTCCTCTACCTTTTGGAAGGGATCTGAAGCAAAATCAAATCTGTATCATATTGAAAGGGGCTCTGGCTGTACATGATACAGTTTTTTTAGAAAGATGTTCAGCACTGTTCCATACTTATATCTTTTTGGAGCCTTGTTTTTTGATGGAAAATTACCAGAATTTGTGCTGAGACTTGCTTAGTATCTGAGCAATATTGCTTATAACTCAGTATAATATAATAGTTTCAGCAAAGTACCAAATACTTCATACTTCAAAGCCAATAAAGATGAGCGATCCATTTCCAAATTCCTTTTATTCATACAGCAGATTGATTTACATAAACTAACAAAACAATATTACACTTAAAGTTGATCTGTAACAGTAATAAAAATGTTGCTGCATCCCAAAGCTGCAGAAACGTCACTTCCAATCTACAGTGATCACTTACTAAGGATAAATGGTGCCTATGGGATTTTTGGCAAACCCAGCATCTTTCTCCCCTAATTCTAGGCTGCCTTAAATCCTGAATCAGAAATCCACCCATGTTCAGCAAGAAAGTGTGAATGTTTGCTTAGCTTTAAGCCTCTAGGAACACTTAAAGTGGAGCTAAATATTTATGTGTTTGAGAGCTTTTCTGAGCACAGATTTTTTTTTTTTTTTTTATCCACATTTTAAACTCAGACAGGGCAAAATGAAGTTTACCTCCAACATTTGAAAGCAAAAGGAACTGACTGACTGGACTGCAGTTTCACTGCTCACCCCAGTAATGAGAATTTGCCATTGCTGGGCTTTTTTTTTCCCCTTTCCAGTGCCAGGGAGGAATGCCAGAGGGGAATGACACCCATGTTACACAAATACAGCACAGGGCACCTTGCTTAAAGACACTTAACTTTCCTATTGAAATCCTCCCTGTTCCTTTGTTTAGCTGTTCTGTTCATGACACTGCCAAAACATGTTTATTCCACATGCTGTAAATCACCTTTGCAAACAGGCAGAGATCAGCATTTGAATCTAACATTCAGCATTTAAGCTTCAGAATGGGATTTTCAAAGCTTTGAGTACAATTCATACATCCCCTTACTATTAGGGTTGGTTAAGGCAGTTCTGAGGTCTTATTCTAAATGTCAAATAGGTACACAAAAAATAGCAGGAATTACATCAGATTTCCTTCTACTTACCCTTGGGTTTTCCTTTGAAGCACAAAACTTTGAATACTCTGTTAGTACATGAGTTAGACTCTTGGAGTAGAATTCTAAGCAGTGAACATTGAAAACACAAGAAATAGTTCTGAAGAACTGTAGAAATCATGAGCATTTTTTTTCAAATCAATACTGCAAGCTCCTGGTTGTCAATGCTAAGATTCCAATGTACACTAACACATCGATTACATTTTCTTATAGAAATCAGTGAATTGTGTGAATGTTGCAGTATTGCAAAAGGATTCAGCTAGAAAGAGCAGAAAAAACCCCAGTATTTTAACCCTGCTACATACAAATATAATGGATCATTAATTTTGCAAAGGAAAACTAGAGGGTACATGCTATAACAATATCCCTTATTTTCATGAAATTGATAGCATATAGTTTATATTTTCCCTCAAAAAAAGGTTGGTTTTTTTTTTTTTTTTNCCAGTAAGGATCCAATTCAAATTCTGTCTAAATATAAAGGAGCTGTACAATATGGGAAACCTTTATTCTATTACTATTCAGAGCCATGCATGGAAGAACATAGAAGGTTCAAAGGTTTCATTGTAATAGCTACTAAAATGCTTGAATTAAAGAAAATAAAGGGAAAACCAAGGACCTCCATGAATAACTTGGACACAAAGCCCATCTGTGCTTAGTTACTGGAGAAGTAAATAGAGAGGGTTTATGTTTGCAAGGCTATGATCATAGTAACATGACCAAGACCACTGGCAGTAATAACCAGGGGCTGTACACATCAAAATGTCATTGTTTTCTAACCCATTAGAGAACACTGAGGCAAATGCACTGGTGCTGGTTTTTGAGCTCTCCCATATATCCTGTCTTGCCTTCTATGTGTTATCATCTCCTTCTTTTCCCCCACAGAATTTTCCCACAAGCTCCAGACAAACATTAGCTTTTAACTGTGAAAAATGCCAGCTGCAAAAATACAAAGTAAACAATTGCTGGAAAAGCTTCATCCAAATCTCTCCCTTAACAGGGCTTTCTTTATCTTCCTCACAAGGACCTACACTTGAAAAGGCTTTTTCATTTTCATCTTCCAGCCTGGGTATCAGATGGATTTCTGCCTTTCTGTTTGCATGCTATTTAAATCGTGATTGCTACCTTCTGTGTGTTTAGGGATTGAGCAAAGTCATGATCCATACAAATATCAGTGCCACTCTGCCATTCTTAGTGCCACTAACTAAGTCACCTACTGCCTTGCAGTATTTTGGGTGAGAGTGTTCAGCACTCCACCTGCATGCTTTAAGCTCTGCATCACTTGGTGTCCATCACCAGGGTCTAATTTGTTGGGAAGTGCATCCCTTGTTGGCAAGGGGGGCTTTGATTCTGGATCATGGGCTGATCTGCACGTTATGAGGGGCCCAGAAAAGCAGTCAGTGCAGAATGTGCCAAATGCTCCCACATGAACTTAGTGCCACTTCATGCTCTGCTCTTCAGGACACGCTTTATGCCAGTGCTCATAAACATGGGCTTTTGGTTCTTACCATAGTTCCTATACGTGGTGACTTTTTCTGGCCCTTTCCCTTTTCCAGACTCATCTCACTGTTTTGAAGCCTCCTGTGGGCCCTGCACCATGAAGGGGATTTGGACTAGAAAACATTTCATTGGTAGCATTATCTTTTTGTACCACCAAGAAGTCGTTACTATTATAACTGTTTCAAATCCTACAAAACCTTGTAGCATTTCTTCTCACTGGCTAAATAATTTCTATTAGGAAAAGGAAAATGTAAGTCTTTTCAGCTGCTTCCTCTTGAGGGATGTAAGATATCCGCAAATTTTGCTAACAAGTTCCAGAACAGCCAGCTGTTACTATCCACCTGCAGCCATAATATTGATTGAAAAGAATATAGAACCTAAACATGGATAGCTTCTGTAATTATGCAGAATGAGTTTAATACATGATGCTACTTCAAATGTCATCTGGCAGTGGCTGCAATGTGGCATGGAATCTATTAGGAAATGATTTAGCTGGTTGAGAAAGTCTCAGAGAAAAACTATGCACTGTTTTCTTGTATTATTGATACCTGAAAATATTCATGGATGTGGAAAAAGGCAATGACAAGACCAACGGGGTTCAGGCACCTGTCAGTTAGCAAATAAAAAGTTGCTCTCACATCCCTGTAGCTCTGCAATTTCCCAGCAATGGAAATAGAAGCATCTCTTTTGCCAAAGTCAGCATATATATTAAGAGACAGGAAATAATAAAGTACTTGTTTTTTCCCCCCAAGCTGATTAAATAAAGATGCCTTTGTTATTTTTGCAAAAATTTTGACCTTTTGCTACAAAGAATGGGAAAAAAATGGCAAGAAGGTTTCAGCTTTAAACCTGTTTTAAATAACTCTGTAGCCTGGTTATATGCCCTGTCAGTACTTGTGCTATTTTCTTTTTGATGAATCAACACAATTCAATATATGTCTTCTGACACATTTGCAATTCTATTGGAGATTTTGGCCCAAGGGAGCAAGGAGCAGGAGTCAGTCTAATTACACAACTGCTGGCTTTCCAAATGGACATTTCTGAGTTTTCAATTGAAAGTGTCAGATTATTGATGTTCAGATGAAAAGTTAGAACAGAAAGCTGACTTATGATTGCAAGAGAACAATACTGTTATTCTGTTCATTGGAAAAGTTGCCGTTTTTCCAAAAAAAAGTTGAGTTGGGAAAACTTGGAGTGACCCTTGCTCTCATAATTTCCAAGTCCAACAGGTCACACAGAGAAGCCAGGTTAGTGGTCAGTCCACACCATGGGATTACACAGGGAGTAGGAATTCCTCTGTAAATCCCTTTGAAAGCTTTCTGCTGGAAGAGGGTCTTCTCCAGTTTCTCCCTGCCATAGAACGTCGTGAGGTAAAAGTGAAATTCCAAATGGGGAAGGAGCACTGGCTTGCACAGGTCTTACACCTCCTGTGGGTCTATGCCTCAGCATATTAGTTTGAGAGCAAAGAAAGAACTGCCAGAAAGGACAGATAACTGGGAAAATGCCTAAACTAGTAATTATTTGTAAAAGTATTTTTTGCCATTGACGCACAGTTAAACCCCATTACCTGAAAAACACTCATACAGCTTAAGGGTGCTGGGCTGGCATCAAACCCAAGAATATCTCCAACACACAGACAAATACCACAACAAAGGCTAAACTAATTTAATAGTTAGCAAAGCATTATATCAGAGGTGTTGCTGTATTAAAATCCTTTGGGTCTCTTTTTAATGCTGCTCTTTGCAACATCTCAGACTTCAGCATTCCTCTCTTTCAAGTAACTAAATGAAGATCTCTACCAAGGGAAAAACACTAATAATTCACTATCTGTAATACATTTGCTGCGTCACTTTCCTAAAATTTTGTTGTGTTGTAAAGTCTTGACAGTTTCCAGTTAACAAGACACAGGTGCAGCTGGTGAGCAAGGCTGGCAGAGCTCTCAGTGGTCCCCAGCATCCTCCCCACTCTGAAAGTGAGAATTTATGTTCCCCTCCTGAGCATCAGCAGGTTTTGAAAGCTCCTTAGCTGAAGAGAAAAAGGCTAAATTCTGTCAATATTAAAAACTTTTCCATTTGAAAGGACAAGTGTTCCTACAAAGGGAAAAGAAAAGCATGGCTTATTTTAAAATGTTAGCAGTAATGAATGATTTAAATTTGAAAAGGTCAGAAAAACGCTATTTGTAAGTTCTCATTGGGGATTTTGCACAGACCTGACTGTTATATTACTTGTTTTCTTCAGCATTGATAACAGTTGCAGGTGACACTTTTTTCTTGCCATTTGGAAGTCCCTCCAGTGTAATTTATTTTTGTACAGCTTTGTATAAGGTGCTTTGTCAGAAAAGATCCTAAAGACCCTCTGACTCAAATACCAAAATGCAGCACTTTTTTTGGTGAGCAGACAGCAATCCCATGTTGACACTTCCTCACATTCATAAATGGTGTCTCAAAATCTCACAAGTCATGAGGTTGGTTAATTTTTCTTTCTTTGTATTTTTTTTCTTTTTCCCCTTATGAAGTAGATCTGCCCTTTAAAGGGATAAAAACTTACATCTTTAATTTTTTTTCAAAAAAGGAAGGAAGGAAGGAAAGGATAATCAAGAATCTTGCCAAGGCAAGAACAGAAATCATAAAAGGGTGCAGGTTTCAGGAATTCACAAAATACTGAAATATCTAAAGAATCTACAGGAAAGGAAAGAAAGATCAAGCAGTGTAAGGGAGGCAGAGCACCATGGTACCCACCACATTTGGATCTTTAATGTTCATTCAAAGAATAAAAGCTCAGACTTAATTTCAGCTGAAAGGTCTTAGTAGCAATACTTAGTGCCCAGTTGTCTGATTTTGGCTGGTTAAATGAAGAAATTGTTCATGACTGACTTCAAACAATTGGTCCCCAGGTACTTTGATTGCTCATACTGGTAGCATTCAGCATTTCAGCATTGTCCACTGAATTGAAATTGTTATGCTATTAATTTTAAATATATTATATAATTTTAAATATTTAATATATGTGAGTTACATCAATATTAAGAAGGCCAGACACTTCCCACTGCAAACCCTATTTTCAGTTAGTTAAAACTTCCCATACTTGTAATGATTTGACACAAAATTTTCTGTGCCAGGTGTCTGCCTCAGGCAGAATTTTGTGGTGTTCTATGGCGTGTTTGTTTTTTTGTTTCCCTTTTAATGTCAGCTAGAGCTGCACATTTATTTCTGTGAGCAGCCAGCCAGGGAAAACTGTGCAAAATAAACCTGGGAGCCTTTTTGAAGGGACCTAATGTGTCCTTATCCTGGAGGAAGGCACTTAACCTTTGTCAAAGGTGTGACTTTCTTTTGGAAACCTGCTTCAGTTGGAAAACCTGCTGGGAGCTGGGTGAACCCTGTGCTCCCACCAACCTGCTGGAATATGATGCTCAATACAGCCATCCACTCTCAGTGCCTTCAGCTCCAAACCAAAGCCATCCTGCTGTATGCTTGCCCCTCCTTCCAGCTCCAGTCAGGAAAACTGCTGGCAATAAGAAAAAATGGGACATATTTCAGCCACCTTTCCTCATTTTGTTCATGGTTCATCTTTATCTTGCTCATGTTAAATACACTGAGCGTTAATACCTGTTTGTAGTTTTAATTCCCGAAGTAAGTCTGCAAAGGACTATAAGGAAAACTAGACATAAATTCAATTTCTATGTAAATTTTAAGGATAAAGGAGGTGCCAAGCTTTTCATTTGTTTTCTGTCCCAATGATTTTATCAGCAAGATACCTTCAAATTCAAACTTACTGGCCATGTTATGGAAAGAGGTCCTCCTTCTTCTCTCAGCAGGCAGAACTTGCCTGCCTTGTCTCATGTTCTCCAACATCTGTCTCAGATTTGGCAGCCCAAGCACAGAGCCTGAGACTGCAGCAGTCTCCCCTCATGCTGTGAAGCCACAACACATCCTGGTGCATCCCCAAGAGCATGGTTGGACTCGGCGCTGTCCTGAGAGGCTTTTCTGCACCATGCCTCTTCCACCTACACAGAAACTGGAGATCAGTTTGTCAAAACAATGTAATGGATTTAAGATTTTATCCAAAATCTGAAGTGAAAGCACAGAATTACAATTTTTGGTGCAGCATCAGTTTGAATATTGCTTCTTTTAGTGGTATTCATATGGTCCCAGATACCCAACAAGTATTTTTATTGTAAAAATTTCTGCCATTTTTCTCTGTATTGATGCTGTGGAGATCAGAACAATTTCTATGGAATTTTAAGTACATTTAAACTAGTTTTATATTCTTAACTTGACATTTGTTAAATTCTTGAATACTCATTTTGGAGTATCTCAATTATATTGCTTATAAGATGACAATCTTGTACATCTCTATAACTGATATAATAATTCAGAATAGTGATAATTTTCTTGCAAAAAAGTGTTTTAACGTGCTCAGTTTGTTTCTAGTCCCTTTGCTCTTTATGCTGCATAACTGGTGTGTTAAAGGATATAAGTATAGACAGAAATTAGACTAAAAATTAGGTTTGTTCAGCAAAACCTTGATTGCTGTATCACAGCCTTTTATGACAGCATTCAGTTCAAAGCTGTTTGCATACCTTATTGAGCAAGCTGCATATTTTTCCAGCGTGTGTATCCAGTGTGTATCCTGCAGTCATTACATTTTTGCACACTCCACTGGCTGAGCTGCATGGACTCTTTTAACCATCACCAGGAACACTTGACGGAGTTCAGCTGCTCATTTGGGTGCTTCGGTTTGTGTGCTTTATTACTTCAGTGGTGTGTGTTGATAAAGTTCTGCTCTGTGCTGCTAAATTTTTTGGTTCTGCCAATCTAGCTCGGTGCCATGCTGGGGGAATTGCACGCGTTGCTGAGTGCTCGCTCCGCGGCGAGCAGGCGCGCTCGAAACGCCATAATCGGCAGTGTTTTGTTAAATGAGCTGCATATTTTTGTTTTTATATACATTGCTTACCCAGTTGTGTACATTTGCCCAACTCATTATACAAAATAAGCTTGATTGGAATAAGAACATTCTCTACCAGCTGTCTGCTCTGAGTCAGTATGTAACAAAATTAGCAACTTTCCCTTTCCAACAGTGACATGATTGCATCCAAAGTTTAAGGCAATTGGTTTGGAGATCTTGTTTGTTTCATTCACTCCATGCAAACATCAAGATTAACAAACCAATTTGTTGCAACTTAATTTGTTTTCAAAAATATGAACAGAGTTAAGTAACAGAGGAAAATCTGAGCATTCTAATAGAGGGAAATGTTTCCATGTAGAGCATAAAGCATGTAGAGACCTGAATACCACTCTCTAACTTAAAGCTATCCATTATAAACATAAGATGGGAAATAATTAGAGACCTCACAAAGTGGATATTTCATCAGATAAGCAATATCCTAAATACCTTAAATTACAAACACAACATTCTGTAAATTTAAGTGCGTTCTTTTATCCACAGTTATAAAAATAAGTTCATCTCACGACCATTAGAAAATCTCAAAGTACATGAAAACTCTTGTGCAGGGATATGTAGTTTCCCGACTGCCTTTGGTGCAAAATTGAATTACCACCTTCAAAAAAGTGATTTTCTCAACTTGCTAGTTTTTCATGTCAGTTCTAGTCAAACCTACAAGTTATTTTTAGATTTTGCTTTACTGATTGGCAGAATTTGCAGCATAGAAGTATGTGCTCCTATTCACAAAATCTTCAGCACTACCTTACCTCAAAGAAACTTGCGTAATTTCTCTTGAGTAGAGAGTCACTTAGGGTTATGCAATTTACCTGGCTTCCTACCTGCCCCATATGAAAGGATAAATGTGCCTGGTTCCTGTCTGTGTCCCACTGCTGATTCCTTTCACTTTCATCTTCTCACTCCCTGTTGCCTGAGCAGATTGCCTGGAAGGTCCAGATTTGTTTTTGCAAAGTTTTACATATGAAAGCTTATTGTTTTAGTCAAAAATTGTTTGATTTTTAAACAGTGATCAATCAGTTTTTAGGCTTCTCATGGATCATTATGAAGGGTGCCAACATTATAATAGTTTCTTCTAAAAGAAAAGTGTGAATATAATTTTTAGTAGTTTGTCTTCACTTCTACCTTTAAAAAACAAATGTAAAGAGATTCATAAAAATTGAATTTATCACTATCTTGTGGACTGTTCTATAAAAACTAATTTAGACTTCGTATTTTGTTTTCTTGGAGTACATCAACACTGGGTATCAAAAGAGTACAACAAATGAGGGGTACTGCATTTGCCATCTGAAAAGTCAGTGTACTCCATGAGAGGAGCTAGATCCAATTTAGACTTTCTTAACAGAGACAGAATAAGTAATTTTGTATGAAATGACTTGAAGCAGACAGATGGTAAAGAAAAAGGTTTTGTCTCTGTTTTCTCTTGTCTTCCCCCTGCATTAATTTGCTTTTAGTATCAGTCCATTACCCTTAAAGATCTAAATTCTACTCTTCCCTTGACCTATTAAATATCATCTTCAGTTTTCCCAAAGTTTTAGTTTAAACTAAGATCAGATTTAGAATATTTTCTTCTTATCTATCATATTCAAACAACTGATGGCTATGTGTAATTTCTATGTAGGTATCCTGTACGCTTTTTGCAAAGGAAAATTCTTCCTTTTGCCAGGGGATAGAAAGAGAAATATTCCTATCTTTGGGGAAAAAAAATCAGAATACTTTTTTTTTTTTGCTGCTGCTGCTGTGTGAAGGCTAAGAAGGATGGGGAATCAAGTGCACCCTTGGTCAGTTTGCAGGTGACACCAGCTTGGATGGGAGTATTGATCTGCTGGAAGGCAGGAAGGCTCTGCAGAGGGATCTGGTCAGGGTGGGTTGATCAGCCAAGGCTAACTGTATGAAGTTCAACAAGGCCAAGTGCCAGGTCCAGCCTTTGGGCCACAACAACCCCTGCAGTGCTCCAGGCTCCAGGGCAGAGTGGCTGGAAATCTGCCTGGGGAAAAAATGCCCTGGGGGTGTTGGTCAGCAGGGGCTGAACATGAGCCAGCTGTGCCCAGCTGGGCAGGAAGGCCAGTGGCACCTGGCTTGTGCCAGCAATGCTGTGCCAGCAGGACCAGGGCAGTGACTGTCCCCTGTTCTGGGCACTGTGGGGCCACAGCTGGAGCGCTGTGTCCAGCTCTGGCCCCTCATGACAAGAGTGACATTGAGGGGCTGGAGCGAGTCCAGGGAAGGGCAGCGGAGCTGGGGCAGGGTCTGGAGCACAGCTCTGGAGAGGAGCAGCTGGGGGGGCTGGGGGGGCTCAGCCTGGAGAACAGGGGGATCTGGGGAGACCTTACAACTACCTGGAAGGAGACTGTAGAAGGGTGGAGGTCAGTCTCTTCTGAGACTTATTGTTTCTGATAACAAACAGTATGACAAAGATTTTACCAGAGGTTTTAGATATTTTTAGGAAAAAAATCTTCACTGAAAGGGTTTTTAAGGATTGGAACTGCCTACTAAGGGAAGTGGTCACCTTCTCCAGAGGGATGTGGTGCTCAGGGACATGGTTCAGGCATGGACTTTGCAGTGCTGGATTAATGGCTGGACTTGATCTTGGAAGTCTTTTCCAACTTCAGCAATTCTGTTTCTATCCTATGGTTCTGTGAAGCAGTTAGAAGGTTTTCACAAAGAATGTTACCCCATCTCCCAGCTTTCCATCTACCTCAGTAATGTTAACTGCAGCACACTGGACTAGTTCTTCTTATTTTTTTGTCTGGCTAGGATTCCTACTGAAAAATCAGTGTGCTAAATTAAAATCATGTATTTCATATGTATCAATGCAGTGTGAAACAACATGGGCATTTTAAATACTTGTAACAGACAGGATATCCATTATCTGATTCTATGGAGAATAACAATAATTCATAAGGTACACATCTATTTCATATAGTATCTGTGTATATTTTATGCATCTGGTGTAGACAACACATGTAGAAAGTCTTTCAGAATTTATACCTGATCTCTTTTCCTTTTTTTTTTCCCATCCAGAGAGTAATTTTCAATGTTGTCAACTTCAGTAAGACAAAAAGCCTCTACAGAGATGGGATGGCTCCAATGGTGAAATCCACAAGCCGACCAAAGTGGTGAGTTATTCTCTCAAAGAATTAATGAGATAAAGGTGTTTTTCTTGGCACTGGTACCAAAGATCCCATGCTTGAGGAGCTCTTTCACCTGAGAGTATGAGAACCTTGATACAGCAGTGTTGTGAGGACAGGTTCTCTTTGGAGCAGATGTGAATGGGAATTCTGGAGGCCCCTGTAGTGCCTTGTTTCAAGTGCCATGACTGAAGGGATGTCCATTTGAGCAAACTGAGCCATCAGAGCTTGGAGCAAATTGTTTTTCAGCAACTGTCCAGCTTTTAGGACAGTAATTGTACCATTTTTGGCCTCCAAAAAAACCCCTGCAAATATTATGGGAGATTAGTCTGGTTTTGAAAAGCTGCTTGGAATTGTTCTGTCTGTTTTGGGGTGGCTGGAGTTCCTTCCTGGTGGAGGAATGTGAGCTCTGCCACGTGAGTTGACCTCACGTGAATGAGCAGTGACAGGTCTAAGATAGAGGGAGGCCAAACAACCTCATCATCAGCTACATAAAATGTACAAAATGGGAACTCATGGGCATATTAAACATGTGAATACCCATATAGATTGTACATTTTCTCAAAGCAAATGTAATGAAATATCTACTGTGAATAATAATATGTAAATCTAGTGAGTCTGAATGCATGCAAGACTCCCAAGAATTATTTGATTTGCCTTTGCCAGGAGACTTGTTTGAATATGGATAGTGAGGTTAGGCCAGAGGTGTACAGTAAGTTATTCTTGTCAGCCTTCACAGCTGCTACTTTTTATTGGTTAATTAGTAATACATTTGATCGAGCTGGACATTATCTGGGCTTTATGAATACATCTTTCTTAAATGCTTCAACTGGCACAAATTTTCCACTCTCAAGATGGAAATGGTGGTCATAAGACAGTTCTCATTGTGTGGCTTCCTCTTCATATGACCAACAGAATGGATATTTGGCTTTTTGTCTAGATGATAAGGTCATATGGACAAAAGAACTGTCTCACAGTACAGTTAGTGGATTGAGTCAATTCCAGCTCAATAGGAACATGTAATAACATTGAAAATTAATTTAAAAAATCCATTGCATTTAGTGTTTTTGTAGCAAAAGCCATGTTAATTGTGTTTACTATTTAACTCCAGAAAAATATTTTCGGGCATTTCAGGGCCACATTTATCAAGCATATTTTAATAATCTTTCAAAACCTTTGCTTCTCTCACTGGGGTCTGGTATTTGCAGCTAAGTGTATTGTGTTTTAAGTTTATCTATAAATCAGATATTGCTTTCATACAAATTTTATGCCTTACTTTGGTTTCAAATTAAAGTGTAAATCTTACAAAACAATGCAAAATGGACTTATTTTTTTAGAACATAGCGGCTCTTTCACTATTTTTAAAACTGATTTCTCTTCAATTTCCCTGGAGATCTATTTATTTTTGTGTTTTATATTTTTAGAGGATGCATTTTGCTCCCATGAAAGTGAGGAATGAATAACATTGCCTGAAGCCAAGCACAGTGTAGGCAGCAGGTGCTGAGCAGCTTCCTTTTACAGGGCTACTACCACACTTTAATCCTGTTTCAAAAATTCAAGATGTAATTTTTTTTCTTTAAAAAGATGATTATTCTTTTAATATATTTTTATTTTTTTCTAATAGTCTGCATATGAAAACATCTTGCTCTGCTTTGAAGGCGCACATTAATTCATACTGTTATCAGGAACCTTAGTGATATTGGGGTCTTCTCAGTATAATTTTCTGTCTTGATGTTAATAGGATTTATGCATGTGTTTGCCAAGTGGGAAAACATATATATTATTTTTGGATATATGAGCTCTATCAGGGCTGTCTTCCATTTGGATTATGCCTTTCACAGTTACCTCTGTATCTGTTTCCATGGCATTCTAGTGCAACCTGTAAACAAAATTTTCTCTTTCTCTGTTTGCTGAAATAGGATTTACCAGCACTTGCAGCTGCTATTGCAGCACACAGGTGGCTGTGGTCCTTGAACATGAGCAGGGCAATATCCAGCTGCATTGATTGGATCCTCTTTGATGTTTTGTATGTATTAGTCTTGTAAGCAATACTGGATCATTCACTGCTGCAAAAGTGCTGAGCTCTACACGAGGGGAGGAAGGTGTGGAAGGAAACTATTGGAACTCTCCACCTCATATTAGGGTTTATGTCAGCATAGAAGTTTAGTGGACACAATGTAATTAAATTAGAAAATGACATATTAATTACAAAAAGCTGAAGAAACACTAAAGGTTTTAAAATCCAGTAAAAAGGAACATTACAGGTAGCCATGGGCTAAAAATACTCTGTAGCTCAGGCTTCATCTCTGAACTCCTTTTTATGAAATAGTTGAGGAATTAATCATTATTGTGCCTGCCTGTGGAAGTATTTGTTCTGTACCAAAATTCACTCAGCTTCCTCTGGCCACACTGATGGGCACAACTGTGTGTTACACAAAACTATTCCACTCCTTTTTTTAGATAATCAATTTTGACTTTTAGATTATAAAGTGCCTGTTTTCCTTTTTCCATTTGAGAGATATAGGTACATTATCCCTCTTAATAACAGATGTTCAAGCCCGAGTTATGGCTTTTTGATTTAAATGAAAACTCCTCCTGTATTCAGGCTAGAATTTGACTGTATTGCTCACAAACTCCTGCATATCAAAAGTAGATTGGCCTCCAGAGACTGCAAATTTTAATATTTGTTTTGAATGTGGTTATGCAAACATGGCTCCGAGCTTTGCAACACTTTGTGAGTTTGATTCTCGACTCTGGAACAAATTGCTGCCAAGTGCTCTTGAAGTAGAGAGTGTGTCAAACAGAGATCAACGTTTTTGACCTGTATTCTCTTGCCCTGTGGGGTAAGATCTTTAAATGCAGACAGCATCAAGGTTCAGCTCAGTGTTACTGATGTAAATGGAGTATATCACTGTCATCAAAGCACTCTATGTGGACACAGATGTTCTGGTGTTGACATATTCTTCTCTTTTGAAGCAAGGCCAAACATTTCTAGTAATGAGCTACTGGAAAAGAAGAAGCAGTAGGGATATCCTTGAGGGATAAGGAAAAAATATAGGTTTCACTGTAAAGAAAAGGATTTCTTTAAAAAAAAATTAAAGCCTGGAAAAAGCGATTAAACTGATGTGTATGTTTTCCCCACATGTGATCATGGACACTAAATAGTAAGGGATTATATCAGTTGTATCAAATTCACTGCATTGAAGCACAGCTCACATATAGAAATGCAGCAATGTGTCACACCTTGTGACATCAGTTGCTTTCCACAGCAGACTAGACAAGATAAAACTCAAGATTTTACTACAAACCAAGGATACAGGCTGTGTCACTTTAACATTTTGCTTAAAATTTACTGTTTTTTTGGCTATACTACACCAAGATTTTAGAGAATTGAAGGGTATTTTAAAATCAAAAATTACTATATATAAATTTTTTATATAAAACCACAGTATCATAGAGACCTGTTCTGATTTGCCTGTGTCTGTTTTTCCTGTTTAGCGGACGTGAAGAATTTGAAGGGAGATGGATTTGAGGAAATTGAATTTTTGCTGTGTTTATGGACTTTATACTGTAATCCTATTTTTATTTGCTCCTTGATTTAAGTACAACATTATTTTATTGCAGTTTCTTAATCATGATTTCACACTAGGAGCTCTGTCTTTGGAAGTAAAGGTAGTAAAAAATGGCATGTGGGCATAGCAGTGGAAGACCATCTAAGTACACATACTGTACTAATTTATTGATTGCACAAAGTTTTACAAGTTTCTCAAAGTTAAATAGAAGAGTGAATTGTTCGAGAGGCAGCAGATTTTCCAAATGATGAAGTGAGCAAATATTCCCTTTGGGCAGAGAACAGCTATAACTCTTGATTATTCAGTGTGAGCATTGCCTCATTGGGGACATTAGTTTTTCAAATTGTGCTAATCTTTTAAAAGTAACAACTGGCCACTCATCACCTTAGGTGTTTCAGCAAGATCATGTGCAAAACTCTAATTAGTATTTATAGAACAGCAACTCCTCCCAGTAGAATAGTAGCAGTAGCTGGCAAATATCTGGTTGACACCTGTTAAGTCTTTAGACATCCATTGTATTTTATTCTGCATTTCAAATGAGCAGAGAGCAGTAGGTGAAGTCCCCATAATTAAGGGATAAAGAATAATAAATAACATGGCTCTTGAGTGGATGAACACAAGGTTAAAGGCTGTTCTGCAGTTTTGATGCTGTATTTCAGGAACTGTTTGTTTGTAAGTAATAATGCTAGCTAAAATATTATTGAGCCTTCAGCATACGGAGGATTTATGTCTAGATCTAAATGTGTTTTGTTTATAATGTCAGATTTCAAACTGCTTCTTGGCAAAGCAGTTGCTTTCTTCCCTGTCTTTTATCTCACTCAGCAGTGATGGCTTTTAACCGGGTAGCTCCCTTCCCCAGCAAGCACTCTGCTACCTCTGCTGCTAAAACATCTACTGCTAAATGCTCACAACACATTGCTTCTGAAGTGTTTTTTTTTCTTTTCCAGCAAACCTGGAAGCACAGAAAAACTTCTGGGTAATTAATTCAAATTTGAATCTGTATGTATCTTGGTAAATATTGTCATGATGAGGAATTTTGGTAGACATCAAGAAAAGCAATGTAAGTTTTATGAACAATACTCCCATATGTTCCATTCATCAGAAGGGGACAAGTCTGAGAAAATCTGAATTTTGAATAGCTAAAATGTGTTGCTTCTTGCCAAGTTTCTTTAACATTTGTGTCTACAATGCAGTGTTACAATCACTACCATGTCTACCAGGCTGCATTATACATTCTGAGATTTTCAGCAGCATTTTTAGTATGTATTTATATATCTTTAGCCATAAGATAAGCTGTTTGTGAAATGAGCTGTCATTTGTGGTGAAACAGTTTGAGAATAAAGCACTAAATATATATATAGCTTGCTAATCTGAAAGACTAAAATTGCTTACTATAAAATATGTAGCAGGCTGGGGCTAGTGATAACATCACCTGAATTTAGGTGAAGATGAGCAAGCTGTTATCATTACCTGATCCCTTCCTTGGCCTATTTTACAACTTTGGCTACTCTTGGAGGTTTGTCCTTTTGCCAGCTCTGTAATGTCATGTGTGCTTGCTCCTGCTTTCCTGAGGGATGTGGTGAGAATGCTTTCAGAGGCTCAGGAATATGTTCCGTGGCACAGGTGGGTGTTGATGCAGTCCCTGCCAGGTGCAGCTCCAGCTCCTCAGAGCTGCCCCCTCCCTCATCCTGCACAGCTCTGCACAGGAGCACCAGCCTGGGAGTGGGCCCAGGGTAAAACCAAAGTTTCAAGGAAGAGAAAGAGGAATTAGTCTTGGTCTGGGTCATTGCAGAGATCCAAAATCAGCTGTACAGCTCCAACCACAGGAGCAGTAAGGGAGTTGGGAATAAGTGGCTGAAGCAGGGACAAGGGAATGGGCGTAGCAGCTCCCACAAAAATGCCTTGAGAATTGTCTGTGGAACCACAGCCTTCATTTCAATGACTTGCAGCATTTTATTTGGAGAAAATAGGGAGAAAGTCATTTCAGTATCGACCTTTTGAAATCCCACATTGAGAAAAAAGCAGAAGTTTTGTCTTGGTCTTAGAGCAGCTCTTTGGAAGAAAATCAGATCTTTTTAGACAGGTTTCAGGTTGGCATGTATATTAAAGTGAAATAACTGCCAGTTCCTGGGTAAGTTAATGTTTGTGTACATCTTGCAAAATAACAAAAAAACGAGTTCTAACCACTCTACAAACCTATGAAAGAAAAACACTCACTTCCTCTTTCCCACCTCAGCAAAGGTAGTTATTCCTGGAAGTAGAGAGGAGATTCCATATCACTGTTATTAACAACAGCTTTTGTGGAAATAGAGGGGAGGTTATATTCTGCTGAAACAATCTATGAGTCAGATCCCAAAATTAATGTGTTTATTGTGTAGATTAAATGGGATTTGTGTCAAGAAAGTAAGTTACATTTTATTGGAGGGATACTTCACTGCAAATTTAAGATGGAATTATGTTGGAGAAAACTAATAAGAAAGAAATTAACATAGAGAAAAGCAAATTAATTTTTTCGGATTCAAAGAGAAAATGATGAAGAAGTTCCAAAGGCTGCTATGCCATCATGAAAAACCCTAGCTGTTTTATATGTATGTGTGTGTTTCCTCATCATTTATCTAACTGATCTCCTATAAATCAATTTATTTAGATTACAGCAGAGTCAAAAGGCCCCAGCCAGGATCAAGACTTATTGTGCTTAGTGCTGTGGAAACATATAAACAGACAAAGTCCTTTTCTAAAGTTGTGAAAATTTTATGATTGATTTCAGTAAGAGCAAAGTTAGGCCAATACTGAGCACTTCTGAAAATTCCATCCTTAAAGATTTATTCCAAGCAGTAACTGTTTAAAAAATGACATACTGCTTACATAAGAGTCTAAATATTTGATGGTTATAGTATTTACATCTAAAACACCAGAGGCTATGTGCTTTAATACCTCAATCTGTTTCCCATATACTCTGTCAACATGAGTTCCCTGCATTGATTGAGGGCACTCTGTGATCCCTAAGGTTGTATTCATGAAAGGTTACCCTTGGTACTACTTTATTCATGAAAGGTTTGAAGCACATAGGAAACAAATGGGTTTGTTCCTGTTAGGTGCATTTTTGTCATCTATAAATACTTAATTACTGGGGTTCTGATGAGAAATTAAAAAAATCCTAAAAGCATACAGTTGTGTGAAAATAGCTCCCCCATCACCAGTGCAAGCCACAATGAAATTTGCAGTTGGGAGATTTTGTGGCAGTTTAAAACAACTGAATTGTAGGTTTTTCCCACTACAGTCCATGGTATTGAGTTTAATAGCTGCAAAATATGACCAGAGCTGTGCATTATATCCCATCCTGAAACAGGTCATTCTCTCTCCTCAGGTGATGGGCATTTGGTGGAACTGATTGCATGAAAAGTGTTCACAGAACTGGGTCCCTAACCTTGTCAGGTTTAACAAAAAGTACATAAAATTGAAGCTTTTTTTTTCCAGAAATGAGTCTGTAAGTTAGATAAATATGGGCAGCACTGAGCTCAAAGTAGAGTCAAACTACCAAGAGGACATTGCAGCTTTTCATTGCAATTTTATACTTTGGACTAATGGAGTGAAGCAGAATGAAAATCACCTCTGTTAAGAATGGCATTTATCAGCTGTAAGTACTTAGTTGTAAGAGCTCTACACAGACAAAGCTGAGTGTCACCAAGAAATGTACTTGAAAATCAGACTGTTAACACAAGACTACACAAATAAGAGCCAAAAACTGTAATCAGAAAATGTAACATCTCTTTAAGAATCTTTTAATGGTCTGAAGAGTGCTAGACAAGTTGAATTTAACAAGATGTAATAACCTATGACATAATATAATTGAGAACGCACCGGGACGCAGCACAGTCAGGTTAAATTTTGGCTTTCCTTCACTTAGCCTTGCAACTTTAAAGATCTTTTTAACACAGGGTTTTAAAAATACATAGTCCTGTTTAAATTTACATATGACATAAAAGCATAGAATGTGCAATACATCAGAAATACAATTCTAAGCAAAGTTAGGGCTGAAGCATCCAACCTTATATTTTTAAATGTTTATTTGAATCATTAACAACAAAGTTTTTTTTATTCTTTTGCTGTGAAGAAACAATGTTTAGTGCAGAGGAAAAGGTGTGAACTTCTGATAAAAGTGAGACCGTTATCAGGCGCTTCCCTTATATTCGAGGTGCCATGGTAAAAGTCAAAGCAATGAGTTCAATTTCTCTTTTAATAGAAAATAAAATAGAAGACAAAAACATTTTGCTGTACTGTGGAAATTGAGAACTGTAGAGAAAATAAGCAGTAAATAAGTATGGCAAGTGATAATGCAGGAACAGAACATTAAAATAATAGGTGCTGTATATTGAACTTGGACTCATGGGATTCAACAGTTGTATACAAACCCAAAAGATAAAAACCTGGTTTTTATGCTGTGATTACTAGGGATAAGTTATGAATTAACTTCTGTATGATATGGCACAGGTTTTAGAGAATTAAAATTTAATGATAATACAATAGGGATAAGATCTTTCCTGTATCTCTAGATGCTGAGGCAGTGGTTAAAGTTTGTTTTTAAAACTGCTTCAAGTAGGATTATTGAATTCCAGCTTGAAAGTGAAACTTCGTCTTCCTGCTTCACTATATTAAGCATCTCTGAGATTGAAAACCTAGCAAGAGCTCTCCTAGTGTGATTAGAAAGTATCCAATATTTTTTTGGCAGCAAATACTAATTCCAATCATTCTGTCTAGTACTGCTCAGGCAGCACGAGGATAACTGGCTGTCAGATGTTTTGGGTAATGGAAAGGTGAGGCTCCAGGCTCTCAGTGGAAAGCTGGCAGCTTTGCTGACAGTTCCCTGCCTCTGGAAGATCAGAGTGCTGCTGGGGAGGGGGATGGGCTGGGCAGCCCTGGTTCTTGGCTGGAACAGCATCCCTTTGGGACCCAGGGATCTTTGGTAGGGGTTTGAACCACACAGTGCCTTCATTACCACCCTCAGGTTTCCTTGCAGGTTTCCCTGCCTTCTGCAGAGCAGCTCTGCGTGGGATGCAGGGCTGGTTTATAGTTATGGGCTCCTGGGCTGGTTTATGGTTATTGGGCAGCTGGTCTGGGGCGTTTCCCTGGCACCTGGGGTGGCATTCCCAGGCTGGACATGGCCACAGCGCGGCCGTGCAGGAGGGTCAGGGAGAGCAGAGCAGGTGGGAAATGCAGGTGGGTGATGGGTGAGCAGTGCAGGTGCCCACCCTCAGGGTGAGCCCACCCTCAGGGCGAGCCCACCCTCAGGTGAAGCACCTGCAGGTGGTTCAAAGCAGCCCCTCGGGGGAGCCAGGGGCTCTGAAGCTGCAGGGGAGCCCCGCACGTCCCGGCCAGGGAGGGATTCTGCAGCTCCTACACCGCAGCAGCATGTGAGCCCTTACCTGATTTTATCTTTTAGTGTGTGTGGGAATTGTTAAAAATGTTGACAAAGAAGCCATAAAGTGTTAATTTTAGCTGGATTGCTTTGTTGGAAAGAAAGTGCGTTGCGTGTGCCCGGGCTGTGCCCTGCCCTGGGGGCATCTCCCTTAGGGGCTGCCTTGTGCCCGTTACTTGGCTTATTCTCTGTTTTTTCCCCATTCTGTGCTCTTGCACAGACACTGCCAAGCCCCATGAGAGGCTGACATCCCTGGTGAGAGGATGTGGGAGTTGCTGGCACGCCCTGTCCCGTCAGAGGTACCTGTAGGTGTGTGAGCAAGGTGTGCGTGCTCCCTCTGCCCCAAAACGCGTGGCCAAAGGAAGGGTGTCATGAGAAAATTGACACAGTCATGAGCAGAAAGCATCCTCTCAGCAGGTCAAGGATGAGACTTTTATTAAGGATTGGCTGTTAATTTATTAGGGACTTGTACCAGGTAACTGGACTTGTAGTAGAATGACATGAAATGGTAAGATTAGTAACCTCCATAATAGGGAATTGAGGAAGAAAATGGTGTTTCTGTTTGCTTTTTGTTTGAAAGCATTACTGTTTTTTAGCCTTTCTGAGGTGCTGCTGTAAAAAATGCTGAATTCATTCTGTGGAGACTTATTTTGGAATTGTTTATTGGAAATATGTGGTACCATTTACAAAATTTACAGGCAGGAACATTTCAGCTCAAGATAAAGAGATTCAACTTAAAAGGCTAGATTTACCATAGAAGGAAATTGAGGAATATCCAAGTTAAAATAACTTACTGTGCCTTTTAATATGTGATAAAATCCTCTCCTAATATTTTTTCCTTGTGGAATTAAAAACCACCAGTACCTCATGGCTTCACAACCAGAAGTGATATAATAATTTAGCTTTGATAAGAAAAAGATTTTTTTTCCCCCCCATCTGCTATGGTACTGGATACTTTAATGTTCTTATGGTTGTTTCTTAAATGTCATTCAGTCAATGAAGTGGAGTCATGTAGCATGTGTATTTTTCTGTGTAGTTTTTTATTAAACATATCTCCCTGGGCTCTCCTGAGGGACTGTCTCTATCCTGGGGGTACTGGTGGAAAGGATTGTGATGCAAATCCTGCCCAGGAAGTGTTTGGCTTGTTTCAACTCTGTGAACTTGAGGAATGACTCAGCCAGGGGAGAAGTGCTGCTGCATGTGCAGTCAGAAGGGCTTTACCTTCAGGAGCAGCTAAAAGCAAAGTAAGTCAAGATAAATAGGGAAGGAAACACATTCAGATTCACAGTGTGTTAACCCCTGCAGGGAAAAAGCTGCTTCTTGCTTTGAAAGGAGGGGAAAAAAAAAGAGAAATACTGTGTGTACCTGGTGAAATGAAGGGGAATTGATTTAGTTGGGAATGATGGATATAAATAGAGTTTTCTGTATAAATTAAAAACCAAACAAACTACAAACCCTGTGCTGTATGTCACGCTCTTCAAGAATACATGTTCATGTTAACTCTTACATTCCTGCCTGAAATCTGGGGGGTTTAAAACCAGAAAATTATTTACAATCAGAGAATGTTCATCTGGAGGAAATTTCCAAAAGAGTGAAAATTTCCCAGCTGATGTGAGGTACCTGTAAATCAGAAGTTCACATCTATGATCTGTGTGGCTGCAGTCTTTGACAAGAGTCTCAAAGTACAGGAAAGTGAACAGAGCATTCTGGATTTATCATTTCTAATACTCATCAACTTGTTTCTGTGTGCTATGAAAGCACAGAGACCAATAACCGAGATGAATCATAAATCTGGGGTGGGTGTGTTGGTATTTTTGTATGGGGGATGCTCCTTCAGTTTGTTTCCCTTTCCTTTTCTTTTGGCAAAGAATTCCAAGTTTGCACTAAGGAACTGGGCTTTACAAAAGTGTCTGGGTAGAGAAGTGAAGGAGTGGCTACTATTTGCTTACAAATGGCAAGAAAATAGTAGCCTGGAGTGAAATGTGTGACTGTGCCTGGGGCCTCTGGATAGTAAAATTAAAGAAGGAAATAAATTACATGTTGACTGCATGTTCTTCTAAATAGAAAAGTAACAGCCAACTTAACCATAGGCAAGGATGGAAAACTGTATTTTAGTTCTTAGCAGCTGCTGTACAACAGAACAGAGTGTTTGCATTCACAGTACTGCCACTGTGTGGTTTCCCCTGAAATTCTGCAGGTAAGGAAAGCTCTTCTCTAGCAAATTAGCAAGAGACTCAAAGCAGCAGTAGGTGTGGGAAGGAGAGGGATGGCAGTGAAAATGGCATGGTGCATTTCCAAAGGTTTGCTTTTTCAGTTTTGGTTTTGATTTCAGTTTGCCTTCCTTGAAGGAAGGATTTCATGCTTGAAAAATTTCTGCCCTCCAAATATAGGTTTCAGCACAACCTGACATTTCAATACCCTAATATTTACAGTTGAAACTGAAGGTTTCCTTTTGTTCTTTGGTTCAAAGGTTGGTACACAATTTTAGGTCCAAACCAAAGTTGTTATTAGAATTTCTTTTGAAGGTTTTAGTTCTTGGAAAGTACACTGCAATGAAATAAAGATATCCACTGACAGAATCTTGTGCTAACATAAATAAAGGCTGTTTGTAGCTTTAATTTAACATGTAATTAATAAAAGCTATCTCTCTTGAAGCCACCAAAAATGTGAATTAATGTTTAGAAAACCTTCTGGTAAATGAAGCTGAGATACTTTCTAGCAGATGCACAACATTTACAAGTATCACTAATATGATCTGCCTGACAGCATGAGCCACATGCATGAGAGCTTAATGATCACTAATGCCTCAGTAAAGGCTATTTATTGGAGTATATTTTCTAAGATACACCTTTAAGTACAGATACTTGATATTTTAAGTTCCAGTTTCAAGATGTGCTTCTGTACTCATTTCTCATGTTGGTATCCTACCATTTTTGCATTGGGAGGGAAGTAGAAACACTTTTAAATACCAAAAAAAACCCATTCTGGCCCTAAGTGACATGATACAGATATTGTAGTCAAGCTCAAAAAATAGAATTTAGGTAGATTTTATTAAAATATAGGTACATAAAAATATATCTTGTTACTGTTCTAGTGGTAAATCAGACTTGAATCTGGAGAGTTTTTGAACAGTATTTATTGCTTACCTTCACTTTGTGCAAGATTCTGCTGGATATCTTCCATCTTAGTTTCAGATGAAACAGTTGTAGTTTTGAAATGCTGGTCAACTACTCTTTTTTCCTATCTATAAGACTGCAACATTGTAAAATGTCTCTTAATTTTTCCTGTTATATCTAAAAGCAACTATATCTGCCAGAGTCAGAAAATCTGGAAGCTAATCATGGACTGCAGTGTCTCTGAGATTGACTTCTCTCCTTCTCCTGTTTAATACTGGATTTCCTTGAATGTGAGATGTGGACTTCAGAAAGCTGTGCCTTGGCAACAAGGATGTTACAGCTGTGAAAATTCAGTAGTGTTCAGAAGCTGGTCATGGATTCAGTTAGACCATAGCAACAATAAAATAATTGTGAAGTTTGGGGGTTTTTTTAATTTATTTTTTTTTTTTTTTTGCAAAGGAGGAAAGTTTTTATTCAGTAAGGTTGACATCTGTAAGAAATAGAGAATGGAAAAAACCCACAGTTCTTTAAATGATGGCACCAGACATGTGCTGCACAACAGAGCTGAACCTGCTCCCCAGTCCAGTAGCTAAGAGCTGCCTTGGATGTGGGTAGAGATGAAAACAATTGACTTGGATGGATAAAATAAAAGTCAGCTGAGGTGGAAGGAGAGCTTTAAATGTAACTTGATAGGTTTTGAAGATTTAGGGCTATTCTGGTTAAGTTTTTGGGGTTATAGAGTGTGAGGCTGACTTTGGAAATTCAGGAAGCAAAAGCAAAGTGGTTGTAATGTTTTGCTGTTTTCTGTGCAGTGTCCCATGCCAAGACAGAAGATCTAACTAATATTTATTGTCACGTTTTACAGGAGGAGAGATAAAGGCAAAAGAGAATAGATTTTTTTTTCAAGGTCATTGTAAGGAGCAGGTTAGGCACAACCTTAGAATTTTTTCATTCTATTTGTTTCCCAGTTCAGTGATCTGCAAGCAGTAAAAGTCTAGTACCAAATGTACTACATTATACTGTTTCATTACCTTAAAATTTCGTGCCATACATAGATGGCTGTAAGCAGGTCCAGCTTGGGTTCTGGGGCTTATTTTGGGTTTTTTTTTTTT
>VZRH01006714.1:532050-549437 GCA_013397555.1 Urocynchramus pylzowi | reverse complement strand
TTTTTTTTTTTTTTTTTCCTGGAGATTTATTTATTTGTTAAACTCCCAGGGAAAGCTTAAAAGTTTCCAGGATTTCAGACTTCAGAGTGTGATTTGCTCTTTTTTTTTTTTCAGAAGCATACTACTGGTCCTTGCAGATTTATCACACCTTATTAGTTATAAAGGAATATTTATACTCATTTATTATAATCTGAGAGCTAGAATTTTCCTCTCACAATATTTACATACAAGTTATCTCTTGCTAGATTACTGAAAAAGAAGTCACCCTTCATCACCTTAGAATACTTGCTTTTTTTTTTTTTTTTTAAATGTTTCAAAGCTGTCTAAAAATACATCCAGACACTCCAAGCTAAGCAACAGAAAGGCTTCCCATAAGTTCCAGAACAATTAAACTCAGTGCTCCCTTCTAAATAAACCATGTGCTGGGTCAGGAGAGGCAGCTTCTTTAGCCCCAATGTTTGCAAAATGTTCTGCTGGAGCCCTGCACAGGTTTGAAGTTTTTTCTCAGGTCTAACAGCCAAAAAAATCCCCAAAAAAATAAAACCCACACATGGTTTAAAATTTAGCTTTTAGAAGTTTTTCCAACTAAGTTTGAACTGCTGAAATGAAGGTTCGTAACACAAAGGTTGTCATACCCTTTGTGCAAATGGTGCCCTTATAATGTGGCATATTAAATATTTAACATAGTTTGCAGCAGATAAAAAGCAATTTTGTTTAATTTTTCCTAAATATTAATGCTATCAGGCATCTTAATCCTTTCATTATAACAAAAATTTGTTCAAGCTCATTCTTATTAAACATTTTCTAATTTATAATGATATGGATGTTTTTTTTCTGATCCTAATAATTAAGGCCAAAATGCCATTGTAAAGAAAAAAATGTGAGAGATGGGAGGGGGACTCTTCACTGGTATATTGGGAAGAATTGCAGGCTAGAAAAATAGCTTTATTTTACCCAAGGATACCAAAGACAATGCCTATCTCTCAAGTAATCCAGCTCAAAGTTTTGGGTCAGTTGCCAAAGAATGAAATGGAATACCTGCAAAACACTCAGTGAAATGACCTGGAAAATAATGTATAAAGAGGTTGCCAGTCATTTCTCAGTGAGGACCATTCTTCCATCTCTATCTCTGAACTGCAGAAAAAGAAATAAAATTCCTGAATTGGAATTAGTTTCAAATCAACTTTTCTCTGCATCCCAGAACAAAAATGTAGTCAGCAATTATTTATAATGCTAATTAAAGACCTGTTCTAACAGGGTTACTGGAGGCTGGAAGACCTTGATACGACAGCAAATGTTTTCCATAACCACCCATTGGCATTCAAAGACAGTGTAAAGGTAGGGAAAGGGTAGGAACAATGAGAAAATTTATAAATAATAATTCTTTACAATTGTTTCTGAGTATATTTAGGTGATATTATACTTACTCTAAGCAAACTGATGCGGCTTCACTAATTGCAGTAAAATGACAGCTGAAAAAAAGGGGGGACTGTGGCCCATTTTTATAGTGGATCCAATATCTTTGGATTGTTTTAAAAAAATTTATACTTATTTCCTTCTTTTTCCCATCTAATTCTCATTTATGTACTCTCACAAAAGGACATTTATAACTCTGTTTTTTTATTATGCAGTTTTTCTCTTCTCATGGAATGACTGTTTTTAATTTTCAATGTCCACAGCTTTTCAGTTGAACTGAAGAAATATTGCTAATTTGTTTGTATGCAAAGAACTTTATTGCTTTTTTGGTAGATGCACTTTAAAAAAAAAAAAAGTTTCTTTTAAATAGTAAGCTGCTTAAAAGAGTCTTTGCATAATTCTTGGGTCTGCTGAATCCCATGTTAGTTGATTTTCTGAGCCAATATTACTCATGCATAGAATAATTATATAGATATTTCTGTTGAGAAAGTAAAGAATGAACTTACAAGATAAAGAACTGAGTGTGGTGGCTGTGGAGTTTGTGAATACAATAGGTCAGCACTTATTTTCACATCAGGGAAAATCTGGAGAAACCTCTGGTTTTAGCTGGAGTCATTTTTAGATTTAAATCAGTGTAAGATGGGCTCCTTGTCCCCATCACATTGTAGGATTTTGTGGTCTCAGGTGAAGCACTCTTTTTGTTTTTAGAGCTTGATTGAAATCAAAGTGGAGCACATTCTTAAGTGCCTTGATGGATGTAGACTTCTCCTAAACACCAGAAATGCACAGGTGGCCATCAACCATAAATTCCACTTGCTTCTGTTCCTAAGGACTGTGTCCCAAACATCCTTTGCCTGGCTGGGATCTGCACCCATGTGTGAGGAGCAGCTGGCTGAGATCAACCTAAAGGCACAGAGAGATGGGGCTGTAGCTAAAGTCAAACTCTCCAAGGATGGGAAAGCCCTTTTATTTTAGAAAATGGTTCTGGATCATGTGCTGCCTGTGGAAAATTGTGGTAGCATATAAAAATCCCCCTCAATTCATTTCCCTCAGTGGACAGCTGGGACACTCTATTCTTCTATTCTCTTCTACTCTTGCATCCCTGCCCAAGGTATGCTGTGAACACACCTTCAGCCCCCCTTCAGCTGTACAACTACTGAAGATTCAGTTGTGCTGCCTTCCTGGTGACCTCAGAAAACACTGGCAAATTCCAGGTTTAGTCTCACAGGCTGATATTTGTCTTAGAAGCTGCCATGTATCTTGGCCTGGGATAACAAACAGAGACAGGCTTGGTCACAAGTGCTGAAGTTCAAGGTGAAAGAAGACAGTTCCTCAGCAGGGTTTGCATTTCAATCTCTTTTACCACACCAGATGGGAAGAGTGAGGATGTTTTACTGTCCTCCACAAAGAAATGGGAAACTTCTCTCAGGAATTGTGGTGAAAACCAGTAATAAATAAGAGGAGAGAAAGAACAGAAAGTAAAAGGAACAGATTTGTAAGAGTAGGAGAAGCTCTAAGAGAAGGAAGGAAACAAATCCTAACAAATCACCAGTCCTAACAGAAGCATGATGCAAACCAGAACACTTGCCTCTGCAAATCTGTATTCTACAGGATCCAGACCAAGTTCTGTGTAGTTACAGCAGAGACACACAAGTGAACAGACATTCATATTTTCTTCAAGACAAGTGAAGATTTAAGTCTAAAGGTGAAATAAGGATATATTTTTTTAATGGCCTAACTAAATAATTATGGTACATTCTTTTTTTTTTTTTGGCACTAGTAGATGGACCTCTATACAAGAGGTTGAATCTGGTAAATCTTAGTGGCTTCCAACTGTCAGAATGTACCTGGCAAGCTTACAGGAGAAAAATGATAGTAAAGGGGAAGGAATAAGTCGACATTAATGTTACATGCCCACATACTAACTTGGCTTAAAGTAGATATGGAAATTGAGGTCTAAAATATCTCTCAATATCGTAAGAAGAGACAGATTTTTAATGTTTTTCAAATAAAAAAGGTTCTTTCAGTTCATGAAGATCTATAAAAATGTAACTGTACTCTTCATGTAATTGATACGTTAATTTCACCAACCTTTCTATGGAATGCTTGAATGTCTCTTATATGTGTCTCTCTTCACAAATATCAAGTTTAAAGGAATTTTTCTTGAACCTGTGAAGATTTCTTGAGTTGCAGGAAAACAGGTTGTTACGAAACCCACAGCTCTGTACATGAAAAATATTGAAGTTCTATTTTAAGTATTACTTGGCATATCAGAAACTTTTCATTGGTAATTGCATTGTCAATCATGTAGTGTCCCATTACCAGAAAGAAAGAAATAGGTACAAATCCAGCCATTCTTTATTTTCCAATGGCTAAAAAAATTGAGTTTTATAATGAGAAAATAATACAAATTATTCCCTTCAAGAATTACACAGTGTATATTGCACAACAAAATTATCATAAGCAACAGTTAGATCATGAATTATGCTTGAAATATCTGCATTTTCCAGCTTCCTACAGTCTTTTTTAAAAACACTTTGAGCTACGCTAATGCCCACTGCGTATCTCTTGAAACCTGCAGAAGGTTTGTAGTCACTACGAGCTGATGTGCTGTTGATCTCTGTTTGCAAGCTTTTTAATGTTAAAAGTTCTGCTGAAACTGTCAGTGGAAAGACTATGAATAATTTCAAAGACCCTCCCAGACTTATCTGTTCTCTTGCTTCCAGCATGCTGCTTTTAGTAATGAAACTATAGGTGCTGCCTGGCTGCTGGAAAAGTGACTTTGAAGCAGATTCACCACAGCTGTGTAAGACTGAGATGGTGCCTGCACTTCTGGATCAATTACCACTCATTCCTTGTAGCAGTGATACTCGTTTTTCACCAGACAGTGGTGGAAAAAAATATTTATATGAATGAAAAATATGAATATTGTTGTATATGCTATCACTGATGTCATCCAACCTTTCTTCCTGGAGCCTACAGGACTTGTAGGGTTGGTAGCTCCTGCAGGGTGTTTTTGCATGTGCTTCTATGTATGATGAATATGGGTTCTGTTTTAAAAAGTCTGATTCTCTTTGGAGCATTATTTGATGGAAATTTTGAAATACTGGTTGATCTCATATTTGCCAGTATCTTGCAAAAATCCTTCTGCTTTTAATGATCTGGTCCCTTCTGCTTTTAATAATCTGGTCTCATCTAAGCTTGAAATAGATGATAGATTTGTTCTGTTGTTGATGAGAGTCTAGCAAGAAATAGGAGTGTGGTGATTAGGAGTCTGCATTTCCCATAACCACCCATTACTTATCTGGTATTCAAATCTGGGAGGGTTTTTTTTTGTCATTTTGGTTGGTTATTCCTCTTTGTGGTTTATTATTTTTTCCTTTTTTTTTTTTTAAGTTTGTTTATTTCATGGGTGGTTTTTTTTGTATTTTTGCAGATTTTTGTATTCTTTTTTTCTTTCTGAAATCACTTTGTTTGTTGGGAATTGTCTTACTCAATGGAAGACTTAAATAAGAAAAAAAGTCTAAACTGTGAAGGGTAAATATTTTAGAAAGCTCTTGGGGGTTTTAGGTAATAGTTCATTAAAAAAGAAGAAGCAGTATTGAGGTGGATTGCTTCCTTTTCAGTGAAAGGGTAGTGCAGTAAAAGGTGATCTACTGTTGGAGAGTCTCTACTTCTTGTACTTATTATGGTACCATGGTAACATCAGAATAAGCCATGGAAAATGGGGTAAGCAGCCTGGTAGAACATAATCAAGAGCACAAAAACAATGTGTTACAGGGAATCTACAGGAGAAACTATTGACAAACCTTGGAGGGTTCTGGGAAGGAACTTTGTAGAGCTCTTCGAGGAACAGCTCGAGCAAGGGATGTGTCTGTAGGAAATGTGGAAGCTGTTGAAAGAACTCATTGTCTGGGCTAGTGAGAGGAGTGGGGAGCACTACACTGCTGCTGCAAAGGGGTGGTGGCATTCTAGGTTGAGAAAAAGTAAGGACCAGTCAGGCCCTTTCACATCTGTGAAAGATGTGATTTCTTCTAGGCATAAAGAAACAATAATTCATTACTGCTCTGCCTGTGTGCTCAACCAGCAGGGTCATAATTAGGTCCTTTCAGTGATCTTTGTGTCTGTCTGAAAGCAGAGTGTAGGACTGTGTGTTGTGTTTTTTTGGGTAATCTGTCCAGACTGACTGTGCAGTCCCCACAGAAGACAGAGGCAGCCACAAGCATTGTTGGCAGTGCAGGAAGGCACAGGAAGTGTGGCTTTGACAGTCTGTAATTGTGAGGGATAAAACTACAGTACAGGGAATATATGATCCCAAATCAAAAACATCTGACAGGTAGTATTCCTGTCTGAGAATTCAGCAGTCCCAGATTACAAACCTGGGATCATGGGAAATTAATGCAAAATCATAGGCATGACTGCATGTGAGACATTAAATAGTGTAGATCACAGCAGACTGTTGTATTTTCATTTTTGACTGCTTTTGTTTCTCACAGGAGGTGTTTATGCACATTGTTTCAAAGGGTTTGTGTACACATTGTGAATTTACTACAACAATATTGTTGGTTTTTGTTCCTCAGCTGCTATGGGTAACATGAGTATCTTTGTACCACCTGTGCAGCAGGAGGTCCTTCCTTCAGCTGATTGCAGATTACAGGTTTGGATGTTATCAAATTAACCTTATGAACTGCTTTGGTTATTCTCAAATCAACCTTTTGACCCACATGTCAAAATTGTTGCAGCTGAACGTGTGTGAGCATGTGAGGATTAAGGTGTTGGCAATACTCTCCTACCATTTAGTATCAAAGCCAGCCTGGAAGACATTGTTAATGAAATTGATTGATCTTTCTGTTGTGAGGAAATGATGAGGTTGTGAGACACAGAGAGCATAAAAAATGTTTTGTGCCGAGCGAATACGTGAAGTGCAGTGCCCACTCTTGCACTGGTGATTGCATTGCTGGTGTGACAGATTGAGGGACAAGACTGAAGGAGCTCAGTCCCTCCAGGGCCTTGGAGGAAGAGGAGCAGCATCCAAGGTGCTCAGGGGGCTGGCTGATTCCTCTGCCACTGTCTGTTGCCTCGGAATGGAAAAGGAAACAGGGAGAGTTTCTTGTTGATTGGAGAAAGACAAATGTCCCCATCTTCAAGATGGCCAAGAGGCCTCCTTGGGCAGGCACAGGGCAGATGAACTCGCCCTGGGCCCTCATGGAGCAGGTTCTCCTGGAATGTATCTCTGGGCCTGTGCAGAGGAAGGCATTTGGATGCTTAATCAACCTGATTTCCTTCTGTTACCTTTGCAGATGACACATGGGAAAGTGGTTATTTACCTCAACTTTAACAAGGCTTTTGATATAGCCCTCGAGGATATTTTTGTAAGTGGTGTTGGTCTGAGTGCACGGACAATTAAACAGTCCTCAGGTATCAACTCAGGTATCTAAATGTAAAAAGAGACTCCCAAAATATCTAAGGGAATTCAGTTAGTAGTCTTCAGAGAATGATTCAAAATTATTCAGAATGTTTTCAAGTGATAAAGTCAACTACTGTTTACAAGGCTGCAAAGCATAGGCAGTACTTGCATCTTATTTATTAGGAAGGCCATACAATTTCTTTTTTTACACATAGAACTCAAGCCAATAGAAGATAATGAAGAGTATGAATTAAAACTACAGTAATTGTGTTTAATAGTAATATTGTAACATTAAAACTCTTGTTATCCCTCTTTATTAATAAATAATTACTTCTTTTGTTGTTCATTGTTGGTAATACCAGGCTGTGAACTGGGAGGGCTGGTGGGGAAGGAACCTGTGCTGTCCTCCTCAAGGAAGTGGGCAGTGGCCACTGGGAAGGTGACAGGCACTGATGATCTGGGCAGGTTTCCTCCCTCCCTGTACAGTAGCTCAGCAAACATGCCAAGAATTCACTTTTTGCACAAGGTTTCTGCCACATCAATCTGCTGCAACCAGATGCTTCAGGTCAACTGTGTAGCATGGGGATGAGGATCAAGTCAAACACCAAAACAGCTTATTTGTCACCTCTTCCTGGAGTTGTGGGTGCAGTTCATCATTAAATGGAGTTAACAGCCCTCTAAAGCTGACATTCCAGCACATTTACAGCAAGAATCTACAGCACACATAGGTTTGGCAAAGGCTTAGAAGCAGTTATGGGTATGGGATGTGGGCATTTGTAATATTGTGTTTATTTTTTCCTTCCATTTTCCTCATACTTATGGGACCACTGGTGATGAGAGAAACTTGGGATGGTTTTACTGCGTGAAATAGTGATGTATTTGTTCTTTGCAAGTCATTCCACTTGTGTAATAGAGGATGTAATAGTAAGCAGAATGTGGCCTTTGTTAAGACAATACTTCCTGGAGCTCTGCACTGAAAGCACTTTCATTTAAATGAAGACACGGGTGGATCCAGTTAAGAAGTATCTGATTTAGCCTTATTAGATTAATAAAATAACCTCTGGTTATCTGGACTTGAGAAAAAGATTGGTGAATATTGTAATATCTTTCCTTAAAAAGCAAAAGCAGGGGGATGCAATGGTGAAAAGAGCAGGCAGTGATTAAAGGGATTTAAAGTCTACAGGAGATGACACTGAACCATTCTGGAATGTATGTGTATGTGCTGAGTCACGGGCAGAGGAGCTGATGAGCACTCCTGCCAGAGCTGTCCCCAGCCCTGGGGCTGTCAGTTCACCAAGCCACCCAACCCTGCCCTGCTCACTCTGCTGGTGGTTCACAGCTGCTGAGCCCAGCGTGTGGGATCAGCACCTGACAAGTGCAAACATCCGTGCTCGGATGGCAGGGCCTAGGCATGTGGTGGGAGATTGTATCCTCGTTATGTAAACTGTGTTTTCACTTCTTGCACATACCCAGGGTTGTTCCTTAGCTTCCTGTCAGTTTGTTTTGGTTTTTATTTTTTTTTTTTTTATTGATTAAATGTTTAAGTTTTGATATATTTTGAGATGTTTTGGCATGAAAGATCCAGCATAAATACAGAACTTAAAATGAAAAGCTGCATGAATATAAGGTATTATAATACTATAAATGATATATCTTGAATTAGACCCAGAAAAAAGATGTCATAGAGCCAAAGCATATAATATCAATGAAAAGGCAATCCCTACCTCTGTATCTCTGAGCTGTTGCAATTTGATTTTTCTCTTTTTCCTTTAAATTGCATTAGCAATTCCAGATAGACACTCAGTCTCCGAAAGAAAGGCCCTTGACATTAAGTGTACTGAAAGGTCGTTGAACAGTCATGGCTTTCTTTTAATTTTAAATGCATTTATCCAAGAAAACGCAGCACTGATACAACATCTGCTTTTCAAAGGGACTCTGTCTTTTAGCTGAGCTGACTGAGGCTTACAGAGGTCAATTGAAATGCCTAAGGTCACTCAGGTCACTCAGAGTGTCAGAGTAAGGGGTGAGTATCTGGAAAACACACTGAAACAGCAACCTACTTTTTTTTTTTTTTTTTTNNTTTTTTTTTTTTTTTTCCTTCCCCAGAAATTACAGGACTCTCCTTTAAACTTCTGGATAAACAGCAGTACGGTTCTGAAAAAAATAAAAAAGATAGGAATGTTCAAGATGGTGACTCCTGCTGTGTTGATTACTATTGATACTGTGAGTTATTTGTAGGGGATTCTAAAAATTCCTGTCTAGAAAAATGATCAAGTTACATATTGCAAAAGCAACACTCTGAAGGCAGAAGGCTGTGAGAGGGTTTACTGCATTGTTGCCACATACATGCTGCTTTTTCAAACTTGTTTTTTAATAATTTTTCTGTGATTGACTTCAATTAGATGGCACTGTCTAAACTGGCTGATGAGCACACTTATAAGATCAGAGCTATTTTGGGAATGAAAGATCCTTTCCCCCCGTCATTGAGCAGTGAAGTAGGATGCAGTGATGACTGTGATTAGCAGAATACATGCACTTGCACGAGGGAAAACGCTACACTGAGGATGAAGTACAATTTTAGCTTTGGGAAGCTGCACAAAAGTGTCTGCAATTTCGTAGTGACATCTTTCACTTCCGTGGCTTTTCACCTTCTGTCTGTAGAAATTCCGTAAAGTTTCACCCAATTTAGTAAATGCTGCCATAACTAAAGGGAAGAAAATAACAAGGATTTGTTTTAGATGGGTGTTTTGTAGAAGTAAATTCTGTTGAGGAGATGCATGGCCTGTCAACACATTTGTGTAAAAAACGCTGAAGAATTACTATGAATTAAAAGTAATTTATGGACAGTGATTGTAATTCTGCCTTTGTACATGCCTCAATCTCCCATTGACTTACATTAGCAAGGATGTTTGAGATGTACAAGGAATGCAAGTTGTAAAACTCAGTGTCAGAAAGAAAGGCAGCAGTGGGATGAATTATTTGAAGCAATTTTAATGATTAACAAATTTATTTAAAGATTGCTAGGGGCGAAAGTAAGGAACTATCTTCCAAGTAGTACAGTTTAAAGATACCATGACTATGCTTCACCTTCATTGCTGACAAAAAGAGCATTATTATACTCTGATGGCAAAATAGGAATTCATAGAGGCTATCTTTGTAAGGTCAGCTGGGAAGGGAGAACATGAAGAGGAATACATGGGAAGTACAGCTATGCTTCTATTATTACAGCATACTGAAGAATGATCAAAAGAAATGTGACCTTTTCTGAAGGTGACTGATGCATTCATTGCTGGCTTTAACTTTTTCTGCCAATATTCTGATGTTTCATTTGCCATTTGATCCCCAAAAGGCTTATTTTTCACAGAAAATAGAGTGGATGTTAAAAATCTTGTTTGGGGTTCATCACCCACCCCACCCTCCCAACCACTCAGGAAACAACCTTGGGTACTGGGGAAGAAAAACTCAAATCATTGTTTCTCAGAGGGATTCTAATGTTATTTGGTGGGACACTTAGTAATCTTGTTGAATATTGCAGTTCTCTGTATTGACTTTATGTTGTCCAGCAAAAGCCCTGGCTGGAATATTTTTCTTCTGCTTCCCAACTGCATGTACCGTGTGTGAAAAATGATTTTGCTGAAGTAAAATACAAACTGATCAATCACACAAACAAGACAAAACTCCCACAGAGCACATGGGAAAAAGAACAAAGATTATTTTTGTCTGTCTAGTTAGAATTTTGCATATGCTTGAATATATCTGACAGGTTGTTTGTGCCTTTTAGAAGATTAAAAAAATATAAATAATTATATGGAGAGAGTTCTGATAAGTACAATAGCAGTGTTGTTTTTAAGACATTTGGGGTGCTGAAAAAAATCACAAAGGGTAAAGCAGACCAAGTTGTCTTATGTTGTTCCCTGCAAATGAAGATAAATGCCTTGTTCTTTATCACTCTGGGTTACATTCCTGAGAGAAGGATTTTTAAAATGGATTTTTAACTTTCTATTCCTTTTTTTACCTTAGTTATATATGTATTTAAATTATAAAGGAAGTATTTGAGGGTTGCTGTTAAAGCTGGGTTCCAGCTATGTTAGGCTCTGAAATATTGTGGCTATCCTGAAAAAGACAAAAAGGAGGAAAAATTATGCTAATCCTTCTAGAATATGTAGACCTATTGGGACTGTAACATTTCAGAATGTGATTGTAACATGTTTATTGGAGCAAAAACCATAAAAAGATTTATCCCTTTTTTGCTGTAGTTAAGAATTGTAAGAAAATAAAAAATAAGTTTCAGTACCTTATTCACCATATGGACCTGCACTGCTGTTTTTCTCTTGTCTCCACTGAAATGACACCTTCTTAACACAGCTTAAGTAGTGAACTTCCTTGTGTTTGATTCCTTTGTTTTCTTATAAACATTTCAAGACATCTGTGTCTTTGCTTGAAGGGACATCCATTAAAAGCAGTGGCAAGTCCAAATTTTAAGCAAGTCCAAAAAAATATTGAGTGGGGCTCTAGGGATAGCTAAAAGACATGAATCTGCCTGTGTAGCTATGAAAATCCATCCTGAATGATTATGCAAAGTTCAAACCATCTCTATTAAAAAGCCCAACCAAGCAACCAACCTCAACATCTGTCTAGACAAGGTTCTGCTTCTCTGCCCTTCCACCTCTGCCTGGACCTGTGAAACACTTCACTTTACACTGGATTTGAACCCTTGAAGTAAATACAGTTTAAAGAATGGAAGAACACTAAAGATGGAAGTTAGGAATGAGGTGAGAGATGTGTCCTCTCCATTGAGAGGTGTCCATGGTGTGGACTCTGAGTGAGGCTTCACTGTGGGAATTTATCCAGAGAGCTCCAAACCAGAGGCCTGGCTGGGTGGTCTTTGGAGAAGGGAGAGCAGATCCACTCAGTTCACAGAGAGGATCTAAAGTGGGATGGAAGAGATGTCAGGCCCTGGTCTCAGATATGGAAGGATGGCATGAAGACAGCTTTGTGGAAACACAAAAGTGTTTTGTGGTGGAGGGCATTTATGAGACAACTTGCATGTGTGCTTGAACACTTGTGGGTGTTAACTCCAAACCTCAAATGTGTTCAGGAATGCCTAACCAAATGAGTTTCAGATTCAAAAAATTGCTCAGACTTGTTAATATTTGATGGTAGAAATTCATCTGTGCCTCCATTCATGTGTGACCCACTTTATATCCTTTTGGGAAATACATATGGGAAGGCCAAGAAATTGCACATGGTTCTTCTCATTGGTGTATGCACTGAAAATCTGCAGCTTGGGAAAATATTATTTTTTTTCTTCCCTGTAGGCCCCAGGGACATAGCCTTTAAAACTTTCTGCTTCTTGTGTAGATCCAAACATCCAACAAGGTCAGTAAGTGTCACTAAGTGTCCCTGTGCCCTCGCTGTAACTGCAGAAGTTCTGCCTCTCCCTGCCCAGGGGAGACTTGCAGCACCAGGTGCTTCCAGCCCATTTGTGTTTCAAGGGTGCTCTTCAGAGAATTTGACAATGAAGATAAAAAAACCCAAACACTACTTGTGGAAGCGTTCATCCTCCTCTGGCTGGAGGAGGGAATGTTTGGCAGCCTACCTGTCCTGTGCCTGTGGCCAAACTCCTCCCAGCTGCAAATCTTCAGCCCTGCAGAGAACCTTCTGCAGAGCCCAGCTGGCTGAGCCACAGGGCAGCTCCCTTCTGTTCCCAAGCAGAGATGGAGAGGGCTGGGTGCAGAGGCTTCTGCAGATCAGTGTGATTTACAACCAGCCCAGCCAAGAAGTGACTCTCTATACAATAACCTTTGGTTTTGTAGAGCTGGCTAAAACACAGTCAATTGAATGTGAAAGAAGCTAATTAAGAAACAGTAGACCAAAGTAGTCATCATTGTAATTTCTTTGGCTTCGGTGAGCTTATTGCATGGATGAGTTTTATTGGAGACGTTATTGCTAATACAGAAAGTACGTGCAAAGTTAGGAGTTAGGAAGTCAAAGCTGTAATTCACCTGGGAATACTGTTCTTGATTTTCAAAGAAGGCTGAAAAGAGTTAAACATAAAACTTCTACTTTATTTCTGTTGAATTTGGGAACTTAATCTTCTTGAACTTTTAAAAATATCCTACCTAGTGAGCCAGTTGCTTAGCTTCTGTGAAGAGGAGTTCCCAGAGTGCTAGGTGACATGCCAAGGAAGCTCTTGCATTAGTATTTCTCTGAATGTAAGTAGTCTGAATTTTTAGCATACTTGCTCAGTCAGAAAAGGATGGAAGAAGCTGCTTTGTGCAACTGTTTCTATTCCTGCACTTCCATTTAAGTGGCACAGGAGATTTTGTACCCTTTTTCACACTGAGAAGGCAGAGTTCTTCATTCCAGGCTAACTGGTTTGCCTCTCTTTTGGTTTTCTCTCTAACTAAATTCATTTATGGTATTCCAGAAATGTATTTTATGGGTGCCTCAAACAGAGCATTGAACTCTGCCCATGAGCTGCTGTTCTGTGCTGTGAGCCTGAAGGGCATTTTGGCTTCTCAGAGTTTTTTGCTTAATTGAGAGGAGCCTCAAGTGCACTGAGGTGATGCATCCCTGTCATAATCTTCATCAAAAGCAGTATCCTATAATGGCATATACCAGGATAGAAAGAATAGTCTTGGTGTTCACAGCTTTGGCTCAGATCAGACCTGGGTATTTTAATTAGGGTTTAGATCTGCTTAGGTTTGGAAACTGAAACGACGTCGAAATCTTTGGAAATTTGGTGTCTAATTACCTCTTGGGGTTCTGGGACTGAGTGATTTACTTAAGGTCACAAATGGAGTAGAAACAGAAACCGAGCAGAGAATTCCCAAATCCCAGTCCTTGGCCATTTATCCTTGACTAATCTGCTATCTTGTGATCTAGGTTTCACTTCAGCCAGCTGCCTTCATCAAGTCGTTGGTGTCATCCTACCCTGGGACAGCTGGCTGGAGTTTAATGCAGGAGGAAGTGTCATCTGCAGGTCCTTGTTTATGGCCATGGCATTATGGGATGCCCGCTGGCAGCTCGGCCCAGACAGACACGGACTGTAAACTGGGGAAGAACAGTGACTGTGGACCTCCAAGGAAAACAGGAAGTTTCTGATCAGAGATGTCAGAGTCTGAAACATAGAATCAAAACTGCCAGAATTAAGTGCTGTTTATTTAGATAATAAATGTAGGAGCCAGGAAATTTAATCTCACAAAACAGATCTGCATTTCAGTGGCATATATGCAATGGAGATATCTAGGAGAATGAATTAAGAGTGTGTCCACAGATTTATGTGCCATTCCTCACCTTTTTCACCTTTTTTTTTTTTTTTTCCTGCATGGCTAGGGAAGACTTGGAATGATTTGCAAGGAAATACTTTTTAAGAAATATTATAAGTAATGAAATGTAAAAAAAAAAAAATACAAAGTATTGAAAGAATGACTTTTAAGTATTTAAAATCCAACCCTGATATTTGAAAAGAAAATGCTAAGTAATAAAGGGGATGAATTTCCACACAGCATACTGCATAGGAAGTTTGCACATGCAACCTTTTATTTGTATAATGGATTTTCTGTGAACATCTTCCATTAAATGTTTGTAAAACTTCAGCCCAAGAAATTTAGTTATGGAAGTGAAAGCATTTATATTCATTAAATGAGCGCAGACTTTTTGCTCATGATTTGGGTGGAATTTAAAATGATTAATGCAGCTTAAAGTAGTTAGGTGATAGGAATTTTCTAAAACATTTTATCTGTATCTAATAAGCCCTCTTGGGGATACAAGAGCTTATGATGCATATAAGGAAATTTAGAATCAGTTTATTAAAAACACATTTCCAGTTACTTTATTGGTGTTCTTCCATTGTATCTAAAGGCTTCCAGGTGTTTTACTGTCTAGTGAAGCCAGTCCATAGAGAATAGAATCATATAAACACCTATATCTAAGAGGCTCAGCCTTTTATTGTAGACATGGGAGTTGCAGCTGACAAAGGGTGAAAAGAATCCAGGAATATGTTATAGCTGAAGTTCAGAAAATCCTTCACAGAAACTGAAAATGTCTTTAAGTGAATTTGCCTAGTGAGGAGCTCTTAAGCAGTAGTCTGTAAAATCTTAAATGTAAATAAAAGCATGCCCGTCAGATTGTGGTCTCAAATTAATCCTTTTAAGTGGCTTTGTGATAAGGTAATACTAAAAATGCTGCATATAGCTGTTTATTCAAATTTTCTAGAGAAGGGAAATTTAGATTTGCCTAAAATTCAATTAAGGACTTTTCCAAGTTTTTGACTGACTTTGTGGCGATAGAGAAATCAGTGTGGATGACAGTAATAAATCATTTACTGTGTGCAACTTAGAAGTGATACACTTGGTGCTTCAGATCCCTGGTAAATCAGCCTCTGCAAAGTCACCATGGGCAGCATTCAAAGCCAAGCCCCTCTTGGATGGAAAATGAGTGCAGTGGTGTCTCAGTCATCCCAGGGCAGACTCTGCAGGTGATGGATGGGAACCAGGCTGCAGGTACTGAGACACTCAGTCCTGCCTGGGATGAGTCAGTCTGGCGCTGCTGTGAGCAGTGATGATACCAGCTCTGCTGATGGCTGGGCAGCTCTGATTCAGCATTGTCACTGACCTCTCTGTGCACCATTTTTTCCTCCTGCAGCCTGATTTACAGGGGAAGAAGTACTATAGGCAGTAAGGTGGCAAGTTAAGCATTTATTAATCCAGTTTGTTGAATATCTGTCATGTTTGTTGTGTGTTTCTGACCTGCCAGGTATCATTTCTCTGAATTTCTTTGAAGAATTGATTTTACTGGGTTAGAGAAGCCAAAATTTTAGAGTTGGAGGGTAAAAAGCATGAATGAAATGAATAGCTATTCCACTGAAGTTGAAACATTTATCAGTCTCTGGTTTCATGTATGAGGTCTATGCCTATAGTAGAAACTCTTTCCCAGGATAACATTTATGATGGAGCTGCTGCATTTTGTGCTGATCAGTAGATTTAGATTCGAGTGAACTCTTCCAATAGCAGGGATTTAACTGGTACTTATCCACAACCATTGCAGTGATGCTGGCAGAAGTCTGCAGCCTTGACACAGCCTGAAACTCTGTTCATCTCAGTTCTTCCAGCCAGTCTCCTTCTCCTCACAAGGACTCACTTTAATGCAGCTATAAATTTTTTAAAGGAACATTCTGAACTGAATGCCACAGCAAACAAACCATTGTGATAGCACACAGTGATGCTTCATTTCTCAAGGAATGATGAAAAAAATAGAATAATTTATTCTTTGTTAATATGTGCTCTAGGCTCAAAACAGGAAAAAACAAGGGATATGTTTAGCTCTCCAGTTTTACTGCTGGGTACATTAGGAAAGAACAGGACAGAATTGGCAAAGTGGCAGGATTCTTGTTGTTGATCCTCCTTGTTTCAGGCCTCACTGACTCAGGGAAGCAGCAATGTGCTGCCCACCTGGGTGTTTGAGGTGGTGTTCAGCCTCTGCTGTGTTGGCTGCCCAGGTGGCAGAGCAAGGTGTTTGCAGAGTCAGTTGTGCAGGCTGATTTTGGGATGTGACAGTGGCGTCTCAAATTCTTCTGGATCTGTCATGACATGGATGGATGTTTATAGATAGGATAAACAGAAGATTTAAACTCCTGGAGGCAGGGCAGAAGAGAGGCTCTGAATACTTACTCAAGGAAGTATTCTTCTGATTATTCAGTCAAAACACAGAAATAACAAATTTCAGGTAATTCCTTCTTAGTTGCTGTTTTTTTTGGGTATTCAGTGGCCTACTTTAGGCATAGCATATGTTTAACAGATAATCCCATGCAGAACAGAATTTTTCTACACTTAAATTGAAGGTCACAGAGGTGTTTGTTTCTAAAGGTTTATTGAAAGGCCATCCACTCTTTGGGCAGAGAAATTTCTACCCCATTTCCTGCTGTCAGACTGTGTGATTCTAAATGTCTCCTTGAAATACACACTGCCTATTTCTTTGTAGGTACAGATACTTTTAAAAGATGTCTTAAAATAGGTGCAGGGTGAAGAAATTGTCTGCCATCAGATGAGTAAGACTTGGCGGGGCTTCTCTCTTCCTTTCATCTACATATGCACACCTCTACAGTGATAAAAATATCCTTTTTAAAACCTGCAAGGATCTACTGCTACTCTCAAAAATGCCTGGCTGTTATGGGGCAGTTGTGACTCTTCATAGCAGTGTAGGGTATAATGTGTGTAGTCCTGCTTCTGGTGGGAATGTCTCTGCAGGCAGACTAAAGAGTAAAGGCTGAACCAAAATTAATCCACGTTAATCTCCCGACATGCTGGACACAAGGACGTTGTTGAGGTTTGATTGATGAATTCTGATCCTTGCTTATGAAGTTACAGGAAACAGAATATGCTGGCTTGAAGAAGAGTGATGAATCCATAGGAGTAGAAACAATATGCCCCATACTAGACTCATATTCCCAACTCCAAATGCTCCTTTTCTTTGCATTCCAACATCCCAGATGGCAGATCTCCTTAACACAGTTTAAAATTTTCAGCTTACTGAAACGGTTTTTTTTTTTTTTGGTTTTTTT
>VZRH01006714.1:516238-532001 GCA_013397555.1 Urocynchramus pylzowi | reverse complement strand
TTTTTTTTTTTTTGTTTTTTTTTTTGGTTTTTTTTTTTTTTTTTGTCTTCTTTTCACCGTCTTGTCACTTAAGACCCCTTCATTTAATGAGAATCTCCAGGGTCACCTTGGGGAATGAGCTGACAGGATGAATGACAGTGTACAAGGACAGGGTGAGAGATTCCACTTTAGTTTGCAACCTTGTTGGCACAGAGTCCATAGCATCTCTAATAAAAAGGAGTCATAGCTCTCCAGATTTTTCAATTATTGTTTTGATTTCTTTGCTCTCTTTGCTACTTCATCACAGCATGGGACGTAACTCTGATTATCTTTGTTGTAGCATTTTAATAATAAAAAACAATGCCCTAAATTCTGTTCTGTAGAACAGTTAAAACAGCCAAAGGGAGAAAGTTTACCCATCGTGGACTTTGACTTTTTCCTGGTCATCTGGATTGAAATAGAACATGGAGACAGTCATTTCAGGTGTTCTAATACCCACCAATCTGTGACTATTTTCTTCAGATAAAAGGATTGTAATTTTTTAGTCTAGAGACATTATTAGTGATTTCATCAAATCTAATGAAAAGCAGGCATTTATTTTAACTGAGTAGTGATTTAGCTGAACCCTACAAACACAGGCATAGCTGCTGCAATTTACTTTCAGGAACACTTGAGGCTGAGGTCAATGGTGTCCTGCATTATTTCTTGGAAAGTCAGCAATGTGTGCAACCTCTTTTACTAAAAAGCCTCCAAGGTTCTTTGCACACAAGTAAGAATTATATAGTCTCAGTATTCCACTTATATCCTTCCAAAAATTTCCCTCAAAGTTCCAGTTAATTATCATCTTCACTTCCTGTTCTGAAGAGCTGTCACGTCATGTTGTTTCTGTGAAATGCCTGATAGCCACTTCAGATGCAGGACTCTGTGTTTTGCTTAGGAAGGAAGCCTTGCTGTGGATAAAGGGTCAGATCCACCACCAGCATGTGTCAGCGTGATGTGCTGATTATAGGGAAGGTACTTTAAATATAGCAGTGATGAAACTGGGTCTAAATATTCATGCTTAGGGTATGAAATGAGGTGTGAGTTTTCCTTCCTTTCACCATATTATCTGTGGTATTCTGCACTCTGAAAGCTCTGTTCTTATACCTTGATCATTGTGCCCAGTGTCTTTCCTCACTAACAGGAAGGAAAAGCAGGGAAAAATCTTCTGTGGTAAGGTAATGATACCAGCACATATATTGCTCACAGAATTTAAAAAGGGGGTTGGATACACCACTAAAATGCATGTCTGCAATTGAGCTGTACTGATGTTGCCAAGATTCCTGTTGTTGGCTGCTGTTGAAATGGAAATATTTAAAAAGTCAATTAGAAGAGTGTTTTCATTTTTCTTTAGAGAAATGGGTAAAAAGCTTCTGTTTAAAAAAAAAAAAATCAGAAATTTGGTATTCTAGCTATTTAGAAATCCTTCAAAGTGGGGCTTTGTAAGAGATATTAGATAGATTTTAAGAAATATTGCAAATATTTTCTTTGCCGTTTGGTTTATAACCATAGCTTCTTCCAAAGGATTACAAAACATGAGTGATTACAAAACAGGAGATGATCAAAATACCTGAATGCTGGAAATTCTGTGTAGCCTTAGGAAATTACTTCACAGAATCAACATTACATTGTGTTGATAATGTGCTGGAAAGTGAGTCACCATCTTGAATTTCAAAAGTAGGAAGAGTAAATTATAAAATCAGGGTATATTATAAATGTATCATTTTTTTTTTCCACAAACCACAACTTGAGGTGCAGATCCTTTCAAGATTCTGATATATTAAATAGGTATCATTTCTTTTCATATTAGTGCTTTCCTGAGCAATACTTTGTGACATGAGAATACATTTAGTTGAAGGAAAGAGTGGAGAAGAGAGGTTGTAGTGGGAGATACTCTCTTCTCTGTCTTTCACCTGCATATTGATAAGCTGGCTTTGAGGTATGCTTCCTGTTTGTTTGCAATTGCAAATTCTTACTAAATTGCAGTAGAACATCTTGTCTGCATTTTATAAATTCACAGCCACTCTACTTAAATACAGTTCTCACCCACACAGAGTTTCATTTGCACAAAAGTCATAGCAGCAGAATATCAGCAATTCCCACAGAAATGACAGCCTAAGCCTTTAGTTCATAATATTGAAAAATTTCCCTAACTTGCAACGTTTCCTGAGGGAATGTCAGAGTTGGCATACATTTCTGCTGCTTTTCTCTAATTTTTAACCTCTTATTACAAATGAAAGCTTGTAGGGCTTTTTAACAGGTGGTTTTTTGCCTGGGAGTACATGACAGAAGTAGAAAGCCAGAGAACTGTGATAAAAATTAAACTCGGCAAATCTAACTAGTTCTAGTGAGAATGCAGTAGGGAGTTACAAATCCTCAGTGAAAAGAGCTAAAGATTTCCTAATTAAACAGGGTTGCAGAATTAGATTTAACTTTAAACTTGAAATTTAAATGAATTTCTTTGGTGAGGAAACAGTGACTTCTTGAATGCCTTCCTAGAATTTAAATCAAAGTAGCTGCTTATTTCACACGGAAGATTTCAAAATCCCCGAGAATAGGCTTTTATCACTATATTTATAAATTGTCTATAAAGAAATATTAAGTGATGATTAGAGACTATAACCCAGGATAAAAACCCCAAAGAAAAGGAATTAACATCTTTGTGGGCTGTGAGTACTCAGTCACTGCACTGACTTGAACAGGAAATATTTAACATACATCAGGTTTTCAAAATCTTGTGTAACAGGAGATTTCACAGAAGATCTTGAGGGCCCTTGGAATCTGTGACCAAAGATTTATAAACACCAGTTAAAAACAATGGAAATACTATTAGGAAAGCAGGTAGAGATAAATTATTCTTGATGAAAGGTTTTGGGCAAGTGTCTGAAAATAAATTTGGTGCTGCCTGTCCAATGGGTTGCATTTATGATTTGTTGTTTCCTTTGCAATTCAAAAGCTGTAGATTCCCCTAAAAATTATATTTCTACCTGTTCTACCTTTTAGCTTATCTGGTAGACTTCTGAAATGGATCAAATGGCATTAATTGAATTTTGAGGAATAACCCATTGACTTTACAGTTAACCCCCAGAAGTTGTATTATGGGTACAATTTAAGCAGGACTGATTCAGCTTTGAGTATCTTGCCACTGTCACCTGAGCATCTTTGACAATTTTCAGCTGTCCAGATTTTTATTAATGTAAATCTCTGCCTCATTTTCATCAAAGACTGTGACAAAAAGTTTTAAGGCTTTGGGCTTCATGGTTTCAGAGGTCCTTGGCATAGATCTTCCAGCAAAGGGCCCTGAGGCACTTTATCTGAAAATGCAAAAGTGATGCTGACTGGGGATGTGGCAAGGCCAAGGTGCCTTAGGGAAATGATGGTTCAGTGCTTCAGCAGGACAGCTTCCCTTGGATGATGCCAATTAAGCTGTAGCTGTCATTTAAAGTTGCTGTCTTCTGGATCGCACCTCCTGTGCACAAGCAGGAATCAATCAGTCTCTGGTGCTGTGTTATAAATAAAAATGAAGGTTCATGGTTTTGTAAATGTAAAAAAAGTCCCCAAAACCACATGTACCCAAATGTTGCTCACTTCCAATAGTGGCAATTATTTCTTGGGCTCTTTCAGGAGGTATTGGAGTCTGTAATCTCAGAAGTTTCATGTACCAGATGAGTTAAAGTAAAGCCACCACTTAAACACCTTTATAAGGCTGTGAATTATTTTTAAATTCAGGCCATGTTATATCAATAAACAAGCATGTAAAAAGCTATAGTGTAATCAGGTTTATTGTTTCATAATAGGTTTATACAAATTATGAATACCAGAGTTTTATTAATTGGACTTTTAATTATCTACTATAGTGAAGAGTGATGTAAAATTACTAATAGCTCTGCTAATTAATATGGGGATTCAATGGTTGTTAATTAAGGGCAAATGGGACAGGGCTAACACAATCCCCTTTTGACTATGATGAATAAAAAGTCAAACCAATAGCTTATTTCCAAATTAACATGATTGATAAAAAGTCAACTCTGAGCACAAGTCATTCATCCTAAGGGAGCGGCAATTTTAATGTTTAGATGGTACAAAAAAGAGAACATGTCTGTAGGCCTTGAAATAAAGGGAAGAGCTGCAAAAAGCTTCAAAGGGCTAAACCACAGATTTTTAAACTTGCTTTTAAATATGTAACTTTGTGCACAGTGAGGCTTTTCAGATCACTTTCATTCCTCACAGATTTAAATAAAGCTGACACATGAATGACTAGCCATCTGTAATATATTCCAGGAAAATTATCATTATTTGACTTTTCTGTTTATCAGATATTCTGAACAGCACTTTACACACTTAAAAAAAGAAGGTGGTGTTGAGGGAAGAGAAGCACCTTGCCAGCAGCTGGTTTATCAGCCTGTCTCTGTGATCATTGCAGTCTGTCCCCTTCTGATTGCTGTCTGCTCATTACTTGCTTTCCTGCGTGTGGCTAAACATATGAAACTTGTGTTTAAAATATTCATGAAGTCAAAGCTGGGTGTGTATGTCTAGAAAAACCTCCAAGACAGAATCCAGAGCGTTTGGTGATGTGCTTATGTGACACAGACACTGTGGGATGTATTGAGAGTTTCCATCCAGTATGGGAGGTCTCGAGTTTGGTTTCCCCCTTGCTGAAGGAGGTTAAAACTTGCATTTCCCATGATGAATGAGTACCAAGGCAAAGACTGCTTTGTTTTGGGGTTGTTTCTGCTTGTTCTGCTACAGAAATATTGTACAACAGGAGCAATGAGTACCTAGGACAAGAAGTCAGATGTATAAATGTGGTTTCGTGAGCAAATATTTAAGGCAAGTTTGAGCCTATTAGGAAAAACAAAAATTCAAAACATTGCAAGCTATAATTGAGACATGCTGAAACTAGAGGAAAAACAGGAAAACATTTTGATCTTTATGAGAGAGAGATGGATGTATGCTGTTTGACATAGAGTGAGCATAATTTGCATAGTTGAATATGAATTTAAGAACTTGGGATTGGAAGGAATCTCCTGAAACCATATTGCTTGGTCTTCTTCTATCACAGGCAATTATTTCATATAAAATTTTCACAATCTATCACATTCCAAGTTAAGAGAAGCATTTTTTTCTACCTTTGGGTGCTGAGTCTGTGCTTTGGTTCTCTGATGGGTAGAAGCCTCCTAATCCCTAGGCTAAATTTATTCATGACTGGTTTATTCTGATTTTGTTCATGAACATTTGTTTCTGTTCCAGCTCTGATTTTTAGCTTGATTTTCTCCCTTGAACAAATATTTCTATCTACAGGCTTTTTTGACTTCCCAAATGATGCAATTCATATTGGGCTCCTTTTACTTGATAGTATGGCCCTTCCTAATTCCTGTATTATACTTCCCTGCATCTTTTGCAACTCCTTCCTGTACACAGGAACCCAGGTAGAGCCTTGTCAGTGATTTTGACTCCCAGCAGCCCTGGGAGTATTTTTTAACCTCTTTGGGAAATGAACTGATTGATGTATTCTATCTGTGATCATATTTACCTTTTTTTTAGATCTATACATATCATCATATATATCTTTTTCTTCCACCCCTTTCCTGTGTCCTGCAGCTCAGGTTCATAATTTTTAATCTCTAGTTACATACCCTTCACTGCACTGAATTTCATCCTACCTCTATTACTTTACTCCTCAAGGTTTTTCTTTATATGTGATATCCCAATTGTTTATGTTGACATTGTCTCTCTCTCTCTTTTTTTTTTTTTTTCAATTAGGAAATTTCATTTTATTCTTACATTTTTTATTAATATTATTATGAAAATATTGATCTACTAACTTTCATTTTGATAAGGATAGAGCTTCTTTTTTAATTTAAGAATTTGGTAAAAAATACCTGTGGGGAGTGGTCTTCCCCCTGCTTTGTAATATCATAATAAGTTACATTTCTAGAGTCAATATGTGTCATGTTATTGTGAAAAGATATTTTTCATGATACAGGGCAGGAACTATGTCATGTGCAGTTTGGATTTTTGAATGTTTAGCTTTTATTACTGCCAATACATAACAGTACATATATGAAAAGCTATATTAGCAATAACATTTTCTTTAATTAATTTTTCCATGAATGAATTCCTATTATAAATTCATTCTTACTACACTGTATTATGTTGTGATGCACTTTGGTGAAATTAACTCAAAGAGCTGCTCTTTGCAATTTTAATATTCCGCTGGGTTTTCCATTCTAGAAAACTCATTATTATACATGTACAAAGCTGAAAAGAAACAAGAGAGAGGCATATTGTGTGAATAACAGTCAGGGAAAAGAGACAGCTGGCATGATAATTTTCTAATAAAGCTTAGAAAAGGCTGCTGTGTCTTGAAAAAAATGAGAGTTTTAATTTGAGTATTCCTTTTGTTTGGATTTGCTTTGTACTAAAAAGTTCTGAATCCTATTCACACCTTTTATGAATATTAACTGAAAAACAAATATATCTTGTCAAGCCCTTCTACTTGGTAGGTGCAAAAGAATCAGTGGTGTGTATCCAGCGGGGGATGGTATTTCTTGTTCTTCTTATCCACTTATTCTCCCCCAACCAGACTGTGCAGTTTGGATCTTGATAAATAGAGATTTTTCTGAATCATGGACAACTTATTAACACATGGAGCCTTTAACTATCTGCGTGCCAAACTGCAGTCTCTAAGAAATGTTTGTACCTTTCTTAATTCCCATCACATTTAAGATCCTGACCTTTGGAGGCTGTGCCTAAAAGCCCACTAGTGGGAGGCTAGGAAGATTCTAGACAACAGTCATAGAAATTAAACATTTCACTTCTGACCTTTGAAGTCTTGTTATTTGTAAGTAAAGCTTTAGGTTTTTTTCAGATATGACATTTTTAAAGACTACGTGCTACTTTCTTACAGAATTTAAACCAGATTATTTTAAAAAATGTACTAAGTATTTACATTTAATTAGAAAACTCAAACACACAGCTTAGAGAGGCAAATTAAGGTGAAATTTAAATTAGTAGGAGGGAGAAAAGTTAATCCCTTAAAAGTGAAAATTGAAAGACCAAATTCTGTGCATGCTGCTACCTTTCAGCAGAGGATAGCCAAGACATCAGGTAGCCTTCCCTAATCTGCATTTCTGACTGCTTTCTTGAATTTTGAAAGGCTTTTAGAAATGTAACAAATGCAGTTTTGAACACATTATGATAGCAGTGTTTAAAAAATGTATTAGTCCTTTAAAATATTTTCTGTTATTTCTTGGCTTGATGTATTGTTCTAATGTGTTGCCCCGATATTAGATTATCCTAACTCGTCTCTAGTTTCATCCATTCATCCTTTTTATACAATATAATGTTATTTGCATTAATGAAGTTACTGCTAATTTATGTCACAGTGAGAAAGGAATCAGGCTTGTTATATCTGGTATCACAGTTCATGAGAGAATCAGTTAATTGCATTCCATTAGTAATTAACATAGAGGAATATGAAATACTAATGTTTTGTAAACTGCACATGTAATAGCCCTTATTCTCAGTAACCACAGGGCTGCAGGTGGCAGAGGAACAAAGGTCTCCACCTATAGATGGGACCTCTGCTGCTCTTAAATAAAAACCACTGACAATGGTTTTCTGAAACCACAGTATATAGTCATGGACCATGTGCCACTGCTACCAAACTGGAGGCATTTATCTGACATTTGGTTTAATTATTAAACAAATTATTAATTGGTCCCTTTTTTCTATGTAGGTTGATGTTAGTTAATTTAATATTTTTAAATTTTTGTCAGCTTTTTCAGTACTTGAAACATTTTAACTAATTTATTTGTTCAACCTTGTCCCGTGAACTGTGTGTATCACAGTGGGTTGCTGTCACTGGGTTCAGGTTCCCAGAACCCTGCCCATACCCAGGGTTGTTTCATCAGGTTCAGTGCAGCAGGTGGGAGGTTATAGCAAAAGGGTCAATTTTAACCATGCTCCTGCTCCACTGGAGGCAGAGATTGAGTGACCCAGCAGGAAGAAATCCTCATGATAAAGTCAAGGGAGTTCAGGTTAAGAAATCTTTCAATTTAAATTAAACAGTGTGGGCTCTGTTTGAAAGTTCCCTGCTAAGAGCCAAAACCACAGGTACATGAGGTAAACAAACACTGGGGCTTCCTTCCCACTTCTTGGTCTGTAGAATTGATGCATACATCTTCCACATGTAGACAAACATCTTTTCTTTAAATTTCTAAATGTCATTCACATGTGTTTTAAATTTGTTTAGCCACATCTATTCCTTCATTTCATTTAGTCTACTAGAACAAAGATTTTAATTGGGCTGTGGTGATGCCAGGTTTTACAGCATTGTGAAAGACTTTCATGTATAAGAACACTGGGAGTTTGAACAAGAGTCTGCTAATGGAGCAGCTTTGCTGTTTAGAAAGCCATGCCTAGATTTCTTAAAGAGGTTTTTTTTTGCATGCTCATTGTTTCAGTAGTGTGTATCTGTGAACCTACTTTGTGGCTAGTCTTGGATAGATATTTCTTCCCTTCACTGGGTGTTGAGATGTCTCTCTCAACAGTTTGATCCCCATATCCATCCTTTTTCTTGGTCTTTCATTCTCAGCCATTTCCTCATTGCTGCACAAAACAAATTCCCAAACATTTTGTGTGTATTGCAAACTGTTTCACTTAATAGATGATACTGTTTTAAAATATAGTGTATACAGTCTAGCTGGGAAATGGGAAGTGTTTTGCAAAATCAGTGAGCAATTAAATTTCAGTTCTTTCCTGGGGGGGACTATGAAGAAGTCCTTTGAATGTCAGAACACATTCAAAAAATATCAACAGCTTCTAGAAGGATCCAGTCCACTCAATCAAGATGTAATAAATTAACCTATCAGTCTCAGTTTCATTTTCTGCTGTTGTAAGTGGCATTGTGTCATCTCCCATCTATAGGTCTGATGAACTCCATACATGGGAAGGCTGAGACCACAGTAGGTATCAAAGTGTTTGCTGCCAGAGCTGGTTCTGGAATCAGTTGAGTTTTTACTGCCATTTTCATGGCCAGAGCAGTGAGGGATCTTGGCTGTTGCATACTTGAAATATGGGGGACTCAGAGCTTTCCTCTTCAGGATTTCTCATCTGGGAAACATCTTTATGTAAAATAATATAAGCTCTTCTCCCATATCTTCCTTCAGTGACAGTGGGTGAAACTGGGCCAAAAATGAAAAGTCCTGGCTGAATATTGAGTTGTGCTTAACACTTCAGAGAAAGCACTTGTAGCTGCAGTAGTGGTGCACCCAGTTTATTTCCTCACCACTTCATGGCTTCACTGTTTGCTGCTACTGTAAAATCTGGGTGTGAAGTGTGTATTTAAACAGTGTTTCTTTATTTTCCCCAACCAATTTTAGTCTTTGACTTTGAATGACAGTTTATTTGTAAATTAGGAATAAGTGTGAGCAGGAAGGAATGGATAGCCCAGGTGATAGGTAACAGATAGAGAGCCTTTCATTTGTAGCTTGCCAGTTCAAATTTGGCTTGGGTCTGTATTGACAGAAATTCATTATCATCTGATGGTTGTTTGGGAGTCTGTGTGAAAGGAACTGATGGTATTCACATTCAAAAAAACAACAACAAAAAACAAAACCTGTCACAATTACATTCTTTTTGGCAGCTTCTGTGAGCATGAGGATGAACTTCCCTCTGACATCTTAAAGCAGTCTTTCCAGATAAGGCTTCAGGCGAATTGGCAGGATGATGTGAAATTTGCAGACACTGTCCAAGTTTTATCTATCCTTTGTCTAATCAAGGGATTCTAAGCCTGTAAATGATGAGAAACAAAAGTGGCTTCTACGTGGCCTCTATCTTTTGCTCTTTCAGGTGCCCAATATGCAATTGCTGCCCTCTGATTACCAGAGAACACCAAGCATCCCCAGCAGCTGAAAAAAGATAATTTGGATGAGCTACTCGAGCTTTAAAGAGAGATTAAATCTGAGAGATTTGCCCTTGGACAAATGTAAGTCTGCCAGGCAGTCAGAAATATAATGGAGGCATTTTTGTCCCTTAGTCTTGTCTGCAGTTTGGCAAAATTAACTGCTAAATGCCAACAAACTGCCAAAATCTTGTAGCAAAGGTAGGGACCAAATCTCTCAGCAGAGCATTTTCTGAGTGTGGTGATATTTAACTTAATTGGGAAAGTGCAGTATGTCAATATGAACTTTTCCCACCCCCCTATCTGTCTCGCTCTGAGGCAGTCATACAATTTCATTTTAGCAATACAGAAACCTTCAACCACCAAAGGATGTGCCAGCCAAAAAACATCACTGCCAACAATTATATGCTAGATGTGTGTGGGCAATAACATATGCACTTAAAAGGACTGAAAAAGAAGGTATGCATGATTCTTAGCATTTTATCTTATGTTGAGTTTCAGTGTCTCCCTAAAATTAGAATTAATTTCAAACAGCAAAAAGTCTCTGGAAACAGAACATGTAGGAGTCCTGTGATGAGACAGGAGATTTTCAGACCACAGTTTTCTTACATTCTCAAGGGTAAGCATAAGCAGAACTGTCTTCATTACTCTTTTAAATAATTAATGCTTTCAGTATATTTCAGCATTGATTATCTGACCAGTTAGAGTAGAGTACCTTATGGTATTTTTTAAATTTCTACTTGAAATCTCTAATAACCCAAGCATATGTTGATACCCACGTAGGTACAAGAAGTAGGATTTTAGTGGTGACTGGAGTGTGACATGACTCATCTCCAACATATAAAAAATAGGCAAGATGTATTATAAAAGCAGACTTAATGCAAAAAACCAAAAAATAGCAAGTGTGCAGGATACTTCTATGCATGTATAGGAAAGAAAGAGAGGAGATGCAAAAGGTCCTTGATCTACTGGGGCGTTTTCTATTGCATTTCTAAATATATTTCACTGTTGATCCAGCATTAACTGGATTCCCTTCTGTCTGTTGAAAGCCAAACTCGGGCCAATTTATATTTTTGGTCATTCAAGATCTAGTTAAAATGTATTTTTAATACCTCCCACTTCAGCCTTCTTAGACAATTAGACAGTCACCCTATAAATTAGTACTGGGGCCAGGATGGGAGAAATGAAATAACACAGGCTCAGTTTTTACTTTATGCAAATAAAAAGACTTATGACCTATGCCTGTGCACCTCTTAGTGTGGCTTTTGTGGATCAGATGACTGTCTCATTTTATGGAACTATTAATACTATACCCAATGAAGAAGGTGGACTGATGGCCTGGAATTACTTGTACAGAGAATGTAAATTTGTCCATGTGTGCCTTGTCTTTCTCTTCTGAGTACTCAAAAAGTCATTCTCTCGGCTGAGATGGGGTATACTACATATTTATTAAAGCCAAAGGATACTCTGTAGGGTACTGTGTATGTTTTTTACCATTTATTTTCATAAAAGGTGACTACCCGTGGCACAGGTACAGAGAAGGTCAGGGAAGGAAAGCGCAATCATACAGAAGAGCTTTTTTGTTTATTCCATTTAAGTGAAGCCAGAGAAAGGGTAAAATTTACCCTAGTAATATAATTTAGGATTGATATCCAAGAGGGAAAGTTGGCATTAAACTAAAACCACATGGGTAACACTGTTAATGAATAAATTTAGACTGGAAATTAGAAGAAGATTTCTGAATACTGGAGGAGAGAGGTTTTAGAAACAGCTGTCCAATAACAGGAGCAATAATTCTACCTCATATTTTGAGGCAGTTATGAAATGACATAAATAATGTGTCACCTTTAGTCATTAGAAAATTAATGAGTCAAAAGCTATTCCTAGTCTAGGCCCAAGACAGGAGAAGCAGAAATTCTTACTCTTGAGTTCTTACCCCTATCTTCTGGATGAACAGCTTAATCAACAGGTGGATTTTTTTTTTTTTTCTTGTATGGGTCTTTCACAGTAGAATAAGAATTATCCAGGAAAGATGTTTGAGATCTTGTCACAAGAAAGGTTCCTGACAGCCTCAGTTCTGTGGGCAGAGACAGCATTTGCTATCTTGTTCTGGCTGTGCCTGTGCTTGATTTCCCCAACTGCAGAGCTGGGGAGCAGGTTTCCTTCAGGAGCATCACAGATTCTGTCACCTGAACATCAGGAGCACTGGAGGAACTATTGGCCACTTGTTTGTTGGTGTGTGAGAGGTGTAGGAATGGCCATTCTGTCTGTATTTCATTCTCCCTCTGGTATTGTAATCAAACATAGATATGCTGTAAAAATAACACACTATTTGCCTGGGTTTAGCTCTGGTTTTAATGCCAGAGGAATTTTTAGCTACAAGCATAGTACAGAATCCAAATTAATAATCAGCGTTCAGATGCTATATAATTATCTATCATGTTTAAAGGTTTAGCTTGTGCTGTCAATGGTTTTACATTTTTAAACGTGATGGTTTTTGTGCTTGGTTATTTCTACTTCCCCAGTTTTTGGGGTTTTTTGGATGCTGCTAGTATATACAAAATGGAGATTTTACATTTTAAAGTTGCTTTTATTCTACAGTTGATTCATGCTTTCAAAAGTAAAGTTTACCTTTCTAACTTGTAGAACTATGGCAGAGATTAATGAACTTCATATAATGCTTACTATTACAGCTATAATTAAAGCGAATTTATATTCAGGTTGTGTCTGTGTATTGTGGTTTGAGAGAATCACTATGCCAAAGACTTTACAAATTATGCAATATGTTCTGTTACTAGTAAAACTGCAGCTACAAAAATATTCCTTCAGCATTTGACTTTTAATCCTACTCTATTAAGAGGTTTGTTAGCCTCATGCCTGAGTAACGCTGTGCATCAGTCACATAACTGAGAGTTATTGATAAATGTCTAAACCTGTAAATAAAATGTGCCTGCTGTTCTACTCTGCTGGCTTTGACTGCAGATGCAGCATTTCCCCAGATGTTTCAGACACTCACAAGCTCACCAGTACTCTTTTGTGGTGAACAAACCATAAATGTTTGAAAATAGCTCTAGCAAAATGTCAGTGCTATCACAGTCACGGTATTAATCAGAAAACTAATGTTTACATGTGTGTCACTTTATGCAAAACTCATTTCAAACGATGGATCTGATCAGTGATCCTTTTATTACCTAGAGCTTCATCATCAGGGTTGCATATGGTGCTTAACTGGAAAACAGTGAGTTCTGGTTTGCTTCACCTGCTTCCTGATCAACACAAGCCCTGCTGCAAGTGCTGATGATGTGGGCATCTCTCAGCCCTCTTGTCCCTGGAAAACAAAGCTCTGCCAGCTGAGCAGGGTAGGGTTTGCCCAATGCCCAGCCCTGTGAGAGCAGAGGGGCAGTTATGTCAGGCTGTGCTGCAGGTTTTTTTTCCTCCTGGGACCTTGCCCAGGTGACACATCCCCAGCTGCAAGTGGAGAGCCCTGGGCCTCCCTCTGGCCCTGTGGCTTCCTTTGCTGCCAAAGGTGAGCAGTTGTGTCAGTGGCAGATGGATGAAGAATCAGCTTAGATGTCCGTGGTTTGTGCATTTGATTGTACATTCTAGCTTGATGAAGTTCTGTAATTCTTGTATTGGAATGTAGTTAGCCAAAAGTATTGAATTCATTTTGTTTAGTTTTATAGTGACCACAAGGTCATGGACAGCAAGACAGCCAAGTTAGCCGAGTTGATTTCTTCCCAGTCGTGGCCAAATGTGTTAGAATTTTGTAGTTAAACAAATCTGAGTAGAGTGAAAGGGAAGATCATTCCTACACTTCCATTCCATGGGGACCCTTTAGTCCTTTGTCCTGCTGGTTTCTATTTTGAAAATAAATTGGAAAAATCTTTTAGAGGAAAGGCTTTAGAATATAAAGCCTTTGGGACTTTCCAGTTTGAGAGAGAAGCGTAGCTTTATTTGCCTTTAAATAATAAAGTTTATTTTTTTGTGTTTAAGTATTTATAACAACTGAGACTGGGGTTTACAGTATACAATGAGGAATTCCATTTTCCAGAATGCCCTATTACTTTTTAATTGCTTTACGTTTTTAAAAAGTGATAATATAAAGTGCTTAATCATTCAGATTAATGAAACAATCTATGTAGAACAGGTGATTATTTTCTATGAAGTTTGGTTATATATGCTATATATCTGAGTAGCAGCTGTACATTCCATGGCCAACCTTTTATTCTGAAAATTGAAGAGGAAAGTAAAATCTGTTTTATCTAAAGAAATGCCCTATACTTGCCCTGAATTTTTACAATGGTGCTTTCCTCCTTGTGTGTTAATGTTTCTGAATTCTTCAGTATCAAAAACACTTTCTCATTGATTGTATTTTTTTGTATTAATCTGGCAGTCCCAAAGCAATTCATTAACTTTAATTAAATTTTTATATTACCTAAAAAGTGACTTTTGGAAAATGGTGTTGGGGGAATACAGGAACCAAGAGGTCATTTCACAAGATTATTACTACCCTGAAGTGCTGCTGAGATTTAGCTTTTGGTTCCTCTACCTTTGGTTTAAATTTAACAGATGAAAAGAACCAATTTGAAATGTCAGAAATCAAAATATGTCACTGGAGCTAGCAGAGTTCAGAAATACAATAATATACTTGCAATCGCAAAGAACATTTGATTTTTAAAGAAGTATTATACTGAAATACCCAAAACAATTAAGATTTTACATGATCAGTACCTGCAGTTGCTTTGCTTATAAATAGATGTGTAAATCTGTTTGGCCAGTGGGAAATTGTTGATAAAAATAAGCCCCAAAATATTGGAAATAGCATAGGTGAATCGTGGGTTCAAGTGATTTCCTCACATAATAGTGGTGTATGATCACTGGAAAGAAAAAAAATTGGAGAGAGGTTGCATGGAATGAACAGCATTCTGGATAGAGAGTACTTCAGCTTTTTTTGTTAGTCTGGCTCAAACTCCTTTCCTCTGTTGTTACTCTAGTAGTGAAGCTGGAATCACAGCTCCAGTTTCTCTCTAAAGCCAGTGTATGTGCAGTCTGCATAATCACAGAGTATTGCTCATGACTCATCAGTGTTTTAATGCAAAGGTGATTATTGATGAGATCTTGGTGCTCTTGGCTAGTAATTTCCTTAAAGCTTACGTGTTATGCACACTCCCATCTTCGTGACTAGACCCCAAAAATATTTTTGCTGGCACCTTAAGCCAGGCTTTGATTTAATATTGCACTGGTGCTGTCTGTGGGGGGTTAAATTTAAAACCATGTCTCTGATGGATGATACACAGGAAAACCAAGTCAATGTCAGTATGAATGCTGATTTAACTCACCAAGTCACCTGATCTCCACCCTGGACTCCAGAGCAAATTGATGGGCATTGCCTTTCTGAGATGATAAATAATTTTGTGACCATTTTAATGCAGATTTCCCATTTTTAAGGGGGGATAATGCCCACCTGTATTGTTGGTTTTTTTTTTATTTTTTTTTTTTCTTCCATGAGAAAGTGATGTGTGTCAGGAGGCACTAGGTTTGGGGTTGCCCCGAGTCCGATGGTTGTTTAGCTCCTTGCCCTTGCTGAACTTGGGTTTTTGTGGCAGTCACGAGGTGGGCACTGTTAACTCCCAGACAGGCTGCATCTCCCTGCTGCTGTTCAGTGTCTGACACGGCTGTGTGGGCCAGGGGCTGCTCACCCCTCGTCTAAAACCCGCCGCACTCCTCATCAGCGCTTTTCACGCAGAGCATCCTCAGCGCTTCCAAACCTCAACCCGCAGGTCGCGAATGAAAGGGCTGTCTATAAGTCCTCATTTTGTTCATGTCTGTCCTTTATAA